>SNQJ01S0242904.1:0-13368 GCA_010110895.2 Picea sitchensis
TTATCAAAGTTTTAAATACTCAAAGAGATAACTGGACCCTATTTTTCATAATTTCGGGAGGCAAAGAGTAAAAAGGACAGAATTGGTTTAAATGTACTCTCTGTCACTTGCTTGGAATAACTTATGTGTTTTTCCATTGAATATTAAACTCAAAATTCTCAGTTGCTCTGTGTTTAATTGGATTTCTTAATCTGTTCCATCTTTCCCATGCATTAAATCTTGAAGATCCAATGGATTTTCCTACCTTGCCCTGCCATATTAGCCTGTTATGACTTGGTTTTGATCCATTCTATGTTGCGACTCCATTGTCCAATGGTTTTTCCCTTCTGTTCCAACCAAACAATTCAAAACAAAAAAACAACCATATACTCTTATAACTAGCCTAAAATTCCCATCAAACAAAGCTAAATCATACTAAGAGATCCATGTCTGAGTCTTGGAGGGATATATCCTTGACTCCAAAGTGGTTTTGTAGTTACCTTTGCCCATTTCGTCTTCAGCCTGAGAAATTACAGAGTGCTACCATAGTGGTGACTCCACTGGGGAATGTTCCTCAGAAAATCGTATCAATTTCCAGATCTGATTACTCATGGTGGACAATGATCAAACACAAGAAGGATGAATCATCTACCTGGTGAATCCAATCAACTCCTGATGAGTTCCAATTCAAATACTCCACTAGAGGAAGAACCTGAAACATGACCAGACCATCTGAAAAGATCAGTTATTTAAGATGGAATTTTATCTAAGATATGATAGGTTTTATTTTTAATTATTTCTTCCCTTCTCATGATCCTGATCCAGATCATAATTCCAAAATTTATGAAGAGCATGTTCAACCTGATGAGCCTCAAAAGGTTAAGCCTAGTGTTACGATCCCTGTATATACTCCTACACCTGTAAAAATATGAGATATATACAAGCCTCTTTTATTACCTCCCATACTCCATGATTTCCCTGCCAATTACTTCAAATATCTTCCCATATTTGAGGGAGAATATGGCTACATCACTGCTGAAAAACACATTCAAGGTTTTGGAAATTATCTTGACCTTTTTGAGGTGGAAAAAAGTGATGTGAGTGTTAGCACTCTGCAAATTTGTTCAACTAATAAGCAGACAATGAAGGCAACTGTTTCAACCAACTTTGAGATCCGAAACTAGGATTTTGGATCTGGAGAGGGCTCTCTCGAGAGACGCGGTCTTAGCGTGGGATATGGATTTAAATCTCTTGGCTATATTTATCACCTTTGAGAAATAATTTCTAGTTTCATTGGCATAAGATGGAAAGACCTCAGGCTATGGACTCAATTCAAGAAAACAATAGAAACAAATGACTTGGTGACTGAACTTGAGAGGATAAAGGCTAAGAGAGAAATAATATTCAGTTTAAAATTGTTGTCTATGGCAGGCAGAAAACAAAGGAAGAAACTCAGAGGACCATTGAGCATGAATTCAGAGTTAACTTTAGAGGAAATATGTTTTATCTAAATGGTGCGAACAAGAGGCACTGCGCAGCGAATCCACAAGTTCAAAATTTTGTTCCGATTTAGACAGAAAAAATATATGAATAAAGAAAATAGGAAGAACATATGCAATGAAGGGAAACATTACATCTAACTACTACAATTAGAATATTTACATCAAGCTACAAGAATTTTGCATTAAGTTTCGATTGAAATCAAATTACATTCAATAGACGTTGTCTATACCAATTTGGCCAACCAACCCCTTTTACATGAAAATGATCCCCATATATAGAAAACTAATGTCACCCTTGGCTGTTAGGTTTGAGCTACTCTCTCCTTGAATCATGGACCCAGTTTCTTTGAAAGAGAGTAATAACTTCAATGGATTTACTAAAAATAGGAAACCCGACTTTTCCAAATCATAATCGTAACTGAGATATTCTTTACAATCATTGATCATTATCAAAATTTGACCATATGGTTGTGATAAGTAATCATTTTCACTGCTGGACACTTTGTCACCCCTGCATAGCAAGTCTTCTACACAACAATAACTTACAACAAAAAATGTAGCGGATTGCACAACAAAATGGGAAAACAAGCGTTAAATATGACATCATATATCACTAATAAAAAACTATTTTTAGAAACGGAGATAATTTTTTGTATTTAAGCTCGTTATAAAGAAAAATCTCTCTCGGTTTCTTGAAATTAATCTCCAGTTGGTCGGAATACATGTTGCAAAAACATGTCTCAAACATGAAATCATGAAAGATGAAAAATAGGGCTCAAATATTCATTCGAATATCCCAATCCATGACACCTGTTGCAAATCTGAGAGAGGTTTTTATTATTTGGTTTTTCCTCAAAAAAATGTCTCGGGGATTTTCAAAATTCCTCTCTAGTTGGTTAGAAAGTGATCTTAAAGTTGACCACTAAACCAGTCATTTGCGCAATGCGACCTGTAGCCTGTGCGCAGGAAAATCCTTTATCCAAAAGCATCCTATGCACGACAACATCCCACTGCGCGATGAAATACACTGCATGAAATCATCCTATGCATGAAAACATCCCACTATGTGATGAAATCCACTACACGATAACATCCTATGCACGACAACATCCACTGCGCGATGAAATCCACTACACGAAAAAATCACTACGTGACATAATCCTTTGCGTGATGAAGTGCTCTGTGCAACGCTTAGCAAATTTTGTAGTGTGTAGTTGCAAATGGAAATGGAAATAATAAATGATAAGATTCATTTTGAAATTGACCCTTGGATATCTTAGATGATGCCAGCCATAAAAGCAATATGGGTGGTAACATGCATGACTTTGAATTTTTTTGACAAACCTCTAACTTTAGCTATGAATTTCATGGTGCTAATAGTTGGATCTAACAGGGATGTTATCCTCCTTGTGAGGTAGMAAAGAACAATATACCATGTGTCAATCCATTGGGATGTTCCCGAACCATTGAAAACTCTACTCTGCTCTGACCTGTCACCTATATCCGCTGAAAACCCAAACTATATATGCTCTAAAATGAAATCTRAAACTAAGATGAAAATGAAAATTGCAGATTGCTAAAATAAATGCTCATAATACCGAGCTTATTTGCACTCCTACCTACCCAAACTGCTGAAAAATATGTCAATCAAGTGAAATAAAAATGCCAATGCAACCATGGGAACACTTTATCCACTTTTTTCTTTCTTTGCACATGCTTTCTTCAAAGCCTATTTATTGATAAGTCATTCAAACATTTATCCAGAAATTCAAATATCAAAAAATTTAAAATATTAGGATTGTTTGTCTCCTCCACCAAAATTGCAAATGGATCCTCTAAAACATGCACAAAACAACAACCATGTTTCACCCCTTCCACTGCATTCTCGTTTTTATGTGATTTAACCTATTGATTGTCGCTAAGAGGCTGAAAAATATGTTGAGACTACTGGAAATAACAATCTTCACAAAACAACAACCATGTTTCACCCCTTCCACTGCATTCTCGTTTTTATGTGATTTAACCCGTTGATTGCCACCAAGAGGCTGAAAAATTTGTTGAGACTACTGGAAATAACAATCTTCTGAATCAAAAGACAATGTTGACTAAAATGAAAACCTTGGTGGAAATAAATCCATATCTAACATCGACATTGATTGACCATCATCTTTATTTCCAAGCTGGTAGTTGAGCACATGTTGCAAATCTAAATTGAAATAACCTTCCATGTAATCAAAAACACGGTCATTAAATGCATGAGAAGGTTATTGGTCTTCCTCATTGATAACAATTTTCTCATGTAAAACAGTGTCACTATGAATGCAGTCAGACTTCTTTGCTTCCTTTGTTATCTCATGATTTACTTTCAACAATTCAAAGGAAGAAAAACATAATGTAAGATAGTTTTCATTTGCAATTCCACCACTTTCTTCATATTCAACATCATGCATGGAGGATTTCTAATTTGAAACATTATAAACATTTTTCTTCAGCAATTTGAAAGAAGCAAAACACAATGGCAAGGTTCTTTCACCCGATTCAAAACCTTCTTCATTTTCTTCACTGTTGTCATATGCACATTTTTCAATTTTTTTGGATTCCTGGACACACTTATTTTCAGATTCATCTTTGACCAATGGCTATAATTTTGAACTGATAAAACCTTCCATATAACAAGCAATAGGGTCATTAAACACATGAGAAGATTGTTGCAGTTTCTTGTCAATTGTTTCCCATGAATCAATGTGATTTTGCATCAGCACACATTCCTCTGCCTTAGTGATGATCTTTAAATTTTCTTTCAACAATTTAAATGAAGCGAATCATAAAGGTAAATAATTTCCTTCAATTGATTTAGTACTTTTTTCATATTCTTCTTTGTAAATGTGATATGTAGGCTGATTTATCTCATTACACTACTGAAAAGGGACATTTTATGATAGAGAACATGCAACTGGTTGTTCTAGGAAGTCAAGATCATAATCATCATCATATTCATCATATAAAGACAAATCAACAACATATGCAATGTCCTCTAAAAAGAAAAATCTTGGGACATCAACCTGCTCTTCAACAAGCTGATTTGCAAATTCATTTTCTTGACTGTCTACAAATGAATACATAAAACAATCAGCCCCATGCTTACCATGGGATGGATCATAAGCTAAATTAGCACCTTCCTTTTCTATAAGTGGAATATAATCCTTTGCAAAATCATCAACATTTAAAGCTTCAAGAGGACATATGATATTATTAACCCTCTTCTCAAGATTCAATCAACTATTCTTTGTTCATATTCATTGTCATGTTCTTTAGCATCCAACTCCTCATTTCAAATCTGTTTACATGCTTGGATATTGTCTTCAACTTCTTGAACATTGTTGAACATCTGCTGCAAAGACATAGACTTCCTCTCCATCAAAAGAAAAGATAAGTCTGATTGAAAGGTTGTTACATAGTAGAGCATGGCAGCAACTTCAGGAGGTTGGACTTCTTTAGGTAGTTTATAATAAAGACTAGAAAACCTCCTACTGAAATTTGAGATGGTTTCATCTTTCATTCTTCTCATGGAATAAAACTATGAAAGGAGTAGATTCCATGACATTATCTCACCCCAAAATCTATGGAAATATTCCCTCAATTCATCCCACGAGCTAATCGACTGAGGATGCAAATATTTGAACCATGCTTTGACATCTCCTTGTAAGGACTGAGAAAAGGCTCTCATAGACACATCATCATGTTCAATATAAAAAATATCTATAAAATTCTCAAATATTTGAATATGTTTTTCAAATGAATGTCCATCGAGCTCTCCATTGAACCTAGGAAGGCACTTATAATGTTTCAGAGGAAAGTCATGAAGGATGGAAGACAATTTAAGAGGATTTTATCTTTCTTGAATCTTGGAGGGTACAGGATTAAGAACAGAAGGTACAAACTCAGTTTTGGTTTCATTAAGCTCACAAGAATGATCATGAAAATCATATGGTTCAGAGGAAGGAGCTTGGTGAATATTGGCTATACAAGAAGGAGGTATACCTACAGTTTGCAATGAAGGATATACAAGGGTAGATCTCTAGGATTCATTTGAACGCAATAAGTGAAGAAATATTCTTTTGAAAAACTTAGGAAAGGATAATAAGATATTGATAAAAAATAAAAATACTTCTTGAACTAAAATCAAGCTCGAGTACCTAATTTTTCCATACTTCTCTTCCATATCTCTATCAACATGTATCATTCTCCAATGGAGTCTTTGAATCACATTTGAAGCTTGATTGGAGTCACCATGAAAACTTTAGCTTTGGATTCTTCTGTCAATGGAATCACCTTAAACTGATTTTTTGATGTGTGGAGTCGCTATATCATAGATACAACCATATGTGCCTAAGTGTCTATTTCTCTCAGACCCGAGAACTCAACCATATTGTTCTTTCCCAGGGAAAATTTTCAATTTCGTCCCTGAAAACAACGCCAAAATGTTAGCACTCCATAAATCTGTTCAGCTGATAAATAGAAGCCGAAGGTAACTGTTTCAACCAAATTTGAGACCTGAAACTACCCTTTCGGATATGGAGAGGGCTCTCTTGGGAGACACGGTCTCAGCGCGAGATATGGATTTAAATCTCTTGGCTAGATTTAACACCTTTGAGAAATAATTTTATGTTTCATTGGCGTAATATGGAAAGACCTTGGGCTATGGGTTCAATTCAATAAAACAATAGAAACAAATGACTCGATGACTGAACTTGAGAGGATAAAGTCTAAGAGAGAAACAATCTTCAGTTTAAAATTGTTGTGTTTGGCAGACAGAAAAAAAAGGAAGCAACTCGGAGCACCGTTGAGGATGAATTCAGATTTAACTTTAGAGGAAATACGTTTTGTCTAAATGGCGCGAACAAGGGGCTTTTTGCAGTGAATCCACAGGTTCGAAATTTCGTTCTGATTTAGACATAAAAATATATGAATAAAGAAAACAGGAAGAACACATGCAATGAAGGGAAACAATAAATCTGACTACTACAATTAGAATCTTTACATCAAGCTACAATACTTTTGCATTAAGTTTCGATTGAAATCAAATTACATTAAATAAATGTTGTCTATACCAATTTGGCCACCAAGCCCCATATATATAAAACTAATTTCACCCTTGGTTTTTAGTTTTGAGCTACTCTCCTGGAATCATTGACCCGATTTCTTTGAAATAGAGTAATAACTTCAACGGATTTACTAAAAATAGGAAACCCGACTTTTCCAAATCATAATCGTAATCGATATATTCTTTACAATAATTGATCATGGTCAAAATTCGACCCTATAGTTGTGATAAGTCATCATTTTCACTGTTGGACACTCTATCACCTCTGCACAACAAGTCTACTATGCAACAATAGCCTACAACAAAAAACGCAACGGATTGTGCGGCAAAATGGGAAAATAGGCATTAAATATGACATAATATATCACTAATAAAAAACTACTTTTAGAAACTGAGAGAATTTGTTTTAGTTAAGTTAGTTATAAATAAAAACCTCTCTCTGTTTCTTGAAATTAATCTCCAGTTGGCCGAAATATGTGTCGCAAAAACATATCTCAAACAAGAAATCATGAAAGATAAAAAATAGGGCTCAAATATTCGTTCGAATCTCCCAATCCATGACACCTGTTGCAAATATGAGAGAGGTTTTTATTATTTGGTTTGTCCTCAACAAAAAACTCTCAGGGATTTCAAAATTCCTCTCCTATTTGTCAAAAAGTGATATTGAAGTTGACCACTAAACTAGTCATTTGCGCAACGCGACCTGTAGCCTGTGCGCAAGAAAATCGTCTGCATGAAAGAATCCTATGTGCGATAGCATCCCACTGCGCGATGAAATCTACTGTGAAAAATCATATTATGTGTGAAATCAGCCCACTGCATGATGAAATGTACTACACGATAACATCCTATGCGCGAAAACATCCACTGCGTGATGAAATCCACTGCATGATGAAATCCACTGTGGGATGACATCCTCTGCGCAAAAAAATTCACTGCGCTATGAAATACATTGCACGACATAATCCTTTGTGCAATGAAGTGATCTGTGCATCGCTTAGCAAATTTTGCAGTGCGCAGTTGCAAATGGAAATGGAAATAAGAAATGATAAGCTTCATTTTGAAACTGACCCTAGGAGATGTTAGATGATGTGAGGCATAAAAAAAATATGGGTGCTAACAAGCATGACTTTTCAAATTTTTGATAAACCTCTAACCTTAGCTATGAAAATCATGGTGCTAGTAGTGAGTATTAGGACTTTTTCTTTATCTTTGCAAATTAGAGCTAAGAAATGGTATAAAGATCTGCTAGTTGCAAGCATCAGTTATCTCAATTAGTTTGTGAAACTTTTCTTGATAAATGGGTGATCAAGAGGAATCCATTCCTCATTTTAGAAGAATATGATCATTTGAAAAGACAACCAGGAGAGGCAGTTAAACACTTTTCATCCAGTTTCAATCAAGTTTACAATTCCATGCATGTTGATATAAAACCTCCTCCTGGTTTAGCTCTCTAACACTACCCAGATTCCTTTGATTCAGAGATGGCATTTCAGTTGAGAGAAAGGAACACTACAACACTCAAACAAATGCAGGATAGTGCAATAGATGTATAATCCAATTTGTTGATCAAGAGGTCAATGTTGAAGGATGAAGAAAGGAAGAACATGAAAAAGAAGCATCTGGCATATTCATAAGTAAAACTAGACATTCTAGCAAGCACAATGAAAGAGATGATGCAACATGCTATCTTAATAGAAGAAATTGTTGTTCAAGGGCATCATGTTCCATTGGTTACAAATAAAGAAAGGGTCATTGTTCCCAAACACTTTTCACCTCACCCTTGGTATCATAGATTGGAAAATGATTATTTCATGTATTCAATTCACAACACAGTCAAAGATGAAACTCCAACTCAGCTTGTGGAAGAGAAATCAATTGATATGATGTGTATGCTTGATGACATTTCTTTCATGGATGATCTACCCAAGTATGATAAATATGATGAGAATTACACCAAGGTGAATTCTTCAAAACCATGAGTAGCATATTGTTGGGAGGAAGAAGATCAGTTGAAACTCAAATATGAAAGTCAACTTGTGCATGTCAATTATGACAGCAAGCTGTAAAATGCAGAAAATATCAGAGTAAGTGGAAAGGCTTTACCCTTATGGTTCTCTTCCTTTCAATTTCTGAGAAAAAACTATAAGCAAGTTGTCAATAATAAGGATGGATAATGTTCTCATAAATCTATTGAGGATGTCATTGATGATATGGAAGTTTTCCTTGCTCCAACACTGCAGCCCCTAAGTTGCATTGATTTTCAAACAGAAGATGAATTAATGCAGTATAACTCTGTACCATTAACCTTTAATTCATTTCAATTTTTGAAGAAGATTCTTGAGCAGGCGCTAAAGGATAAACAAAAATAAAAGAAGGAATTTGCATTGGAACCAATGAAACAGTCATTTCAGTTTCTACAGGATCCAATATCTGATGTGTTGGATGAATTGTGTTTTCAAAGTCATGGTTCATTTGTCAGTTATGGGTTCAAAATCATTTATGATCTAGACATGATTAGGCAATCAGTTTCTTGGCCTGGTTCAATAAGAGTTTCGGTACAAAGCTCTTCTAAAAATTTGCATTTAAATCAGAAATTGTATGATGAAATAGATATCATATGTGAAATTTCCAATCATAACCTTAAATTGGCTGAATTTGAATATCAAGGAAGAGGGCATGTTTATCACGATCCCATAGCCATCTATATGGAGGAGTTTTTCAATTCAGAATTCCAATCAATTTCCAGTGCCTCTTTTGTTTTTTATGGTTCCAAAGCTATCTGCTTTGAAGATCAAATTGACAATCAGTTTCTAGTGCCCTTACAATATCTAGCTCTGAGTTTTGTTAAAAATGGGGGAAGAGAAGAGTTATTGGATCAACTATTGGATTGGCTTCATTGGAATTTTTCCATTACCTGATTAAACAAAATTTCAAAAGGTTAGAATAGGATTGTATATAAATAAGCTTACTAGGTAAGCATGTTTTTAGTAGGTCATATTTTCAATGTGCAAATAATCTTGTTGGGAAAGAACCCTTTTCATTACATTTCAGTTTCACTTTCAGAGTTTCATTTTCAAATTGGAGAAATTACAATTTTGATTTTCAGTTTGAAAGTAGGTTGAGTTCAGTTGAAGGTCACAGTTTGAAGTTCATAGGTCAAAGAAGATTATAGTTTTGGGATCAGCCCAATGAACAAAGCTACTTAGTCTATGGTGTTCTTGGCACCTCACAAGGAGAGCACCATCCCCAAGTGGAGCCACTGTTATAACCCTATATTTCATAGGATCAGATGGTGATTGAGATTTCTCCCTTTAGTGATTCCATGAGGAAAATGATATTCCATCCTGTAAATAATTTCCCAAAGGAAAAAGGGGAAAGAAAACATCAGTTGGGTCAACACAATCGAAATACCCCTTGATTGGTTAGATTGGGTTAAGTTTGGAATATAAATGTGAAATTATGGTGTAAAAATGAGAAAATTAAGCCTAGTGCTACCCACAACATGATTTTATCCTAAGTTCTATCGTGCATATGAAGTTTTGTTGTTATGAGACTAAAGGGTGCACATTTTCTAGTGGTGGATCCAACAGTGCTCAGATCAACTACCAACAATGTTTTTCGAACCCCCCTACCTTTCTTCCTTTATCTGTGGGGCGGGGTTCCGACAAAAGTGGTTTTCCCAGCACAGGCCCCACACAACATGTAAACCTCAAATTTTACCATACTCCCCTTGATAAATTCCACTTACCACCTACCCCCCCTCTGGGAACCTGCCTAAGCACTCATCCAATACCTCCCACAGCACTATGCCACCGTACCCCACTACCCTGTCACATGTCACACACATCATACCCGTTCACTCTTCCACTCAGGCTTCCTGTCACCTATATGCATTTAATATCCCTCCCACCTTTCAACACCTGTCTCCCTCTCCTCTTACATGTCACCTCCACTCCATACTTCATTCCACTCTCCAACTTTCCACAACACCTCTCTTAATTCTCCCCCTACACATCACATTCGCATCCACATTTTCCTCTCTCTACCCACCACCTGTCCCCTCATTCTCTACATGAAATTTTCCATATATCCCTATAGATTACATTCCTTCATATACTTATCCCATCTCCATTGGACAGTTTCCCCCACATCATCCTACATCATCCTATACATAATCACTGTCCCCCTCCCGAAACCAATTTTAACCATTTATCTTCCGAGACAGATTTTGGGAAAACCAGGGCTCATTTTGAAAAACCAAAAGAGGTTTGTCTATGAAATGGGATGAAATACAAAAACCTCTTTCAGTATTTTCATGGGTTCCATGGAATAGGAGAATAGAGAAAATATTTGAGCCTTATTTTTTGGGATTCTGAATTTTCCTATTTGACACATAGTTTTGAAACGTGGTTCCCGGTTAGATGGAGATGAATTTCAAAAAACCTAGAGAGGTTTTTTCTCAGAACAAGATGATGTACAAAAACCCCCCTCATATTTTATAAAACTATCACATATTGAAATAATAAAAGAGATAACTAGACCCTATTTTTCAAAATTTCGGCAGGCAAAGAGTCAAAAGGACAGAATTGGTTTAAATGTACCCTTTGTCACTTGCTTGGAATAATTTATGTGTTTTTCCATTGAAGATTAAACTCAAAATTCCCATTTTCTCTATGTTTAATTGGATTTATTAATATATTCCATCCTTCCCATGCAATAAATCCTGAAGATGCAGTGGATTTTCCTACCTTGCCCTACCATATTAGCCTGTTATGACCTGGTTTTGATCCATTCTGAGCTGTGACTCAATTTCCCAATGATTTTTCCCTTGTTGTTCCAACCAAACTATTCAAAACAAACAAACAACCATTTACTCTTATAACTAGCCTAAAATTACCAAAAAACAAAGCTAAATCATACAGAGAGATCCCTTTCTGAGTCTTGGAGGGATAGATCCTTGACTCCAAAGTGGTTTTGTAGTTACCTATGCCCATTTCTTCTTCAGCCTGAGAAATTACAGAGTGCTAAAACATTTTCCATTTAAGGAACACACATGCACTCTATAAATGTGCATCTGTTCCTATTTTAATTACTTTGGCCTTTATCAAACCTCCAATCATGCCTCATGCATGCCACATTATCCTCCATGTAGATTTTAATATATGTTAAAAAATTGCATGCTCAGTTTTAAAAGAACACACACATTCCTTTGTGTAAAAGAAAATTGTTCTTGAGACCTATACATGGCTGGAGGGAGAAACAAGGGGATGAAGTCCTAAATAAACCTCCCTGAGTTCAATAACCATGGTTAGAGGAGGAAAACACATGGGCCTTGTTCCTTGAATGTGGCTTATTTTCTTGATCGCCATGAAATACACTTCAAAACCACAACAGAGACCCTCTCTAGGCGGTCTTTGGCATCATAGTTGGATATGGACACCATTAGGAGGTTTATTTCACTATAGAAGGTTAGTGGGGACTTAACCATAGTCATGGAAGGTAAACAAGTGTCTCCAGATATTTTCAAATCTTCTTAGGCTTAAGAGCTTTGAATAAGTCCTCAAACCAACACACAAGTCCTTTGAAAGGGTTCTTTATAGGCCTATGAGTGGGATACATACACCATGAGTTGGTTTTGTGCATTGAAAATGGATGTCAAGGAATAAACAATATCAAGGGGAGAAATAAGGGCCTTACAAAATATTTGAACCTTCTCAAGATGAAGTTCCATGAACAACACCTAGAAACCATGACACGATCCCTCTCCACAAAGTCCTTGGAATTTAAGTTGAACATAGGTCCAGTATGAGGTCTTGGGAATCATGGATGGGTCTTAGGACCTTGACCATAGTTAGGGAAGGTAAACAGGAGCCTATTCCTGTTTATATTTCTTCTTAGCCTCAATTTCCATGGAAGATTCATTGAACCACCACATATGACCTTTGAAGGGTATCATTAACCTCCAAGTGGGATATGAATGTTGTGACTAGGTTAGTTGAGAATGAATAATGTGTCTTGAGATTTAACCAAGGTTAGTGGAGAAAAATAAGGACCTTGTTCCCTAAATGAAGCTTCTTGAGCTCAAGTGTCATGAAAAAATCCTACAATCTACAAATATTCTCAAGTTATAACACCATGAACACATCCTCAAACCACCACATTATATCCCTATAGGGTATTTGTAGTCAACTAATTAGATATGAGAATCATGATTAAAATATGTTATAAGTCTTAAATAAGAATGTGTCCTAGGCCCACACAAGGAACGATTCTTAGGGCCATGTTCTGGGTTCTTTAACATCCACGTGGGATACAGGTGCAATAAGATTCCCAAGTGGATATGTGTAGAATTTTTCAATTTTAATTATTTTCTAGTTGAAGGGTTTTGTCAAAGAGTTCACATCTATAGCCTTAGTGAGCTTGTGTTGGGGTTTGCTGTTAAGTTTGATAGCACAAATAATTTTCAATAATAGGCATGAGATTAAAAAAAATGAAACACATAGAAACAACAACAAAATAGCCACAATACTCATATCTCTATTTATTTAATATAAATAGTTGACCTCAATACAATAGTGATAAAATATGGAAATATACATAAGAGTATGGAAGATGTGGCTAATAGCACTCCCAATATACAAGAGAAAAGAGAGATAGTGGCTTCCCAAAGCCTCCACTAGCTGCATGAAGAACATATATAATATCAATTTATTTCCCTTCTCCAAACTATTGTGTTTCCTGGATGAGTTGCACCCTATTGTTGGACTAATCGGTAGGTGC
>SNQJ01S0242905.1:0-13367 GCA_010110895.2 Picea sitchensis
AATGTTTTCCACCATAATGTATTCTCAAATATCCAAATCCACTCGATATAAAAACCCAATAGAAACACGACACAATCAAGGTTGAACTAGTGATGCTTTGTTTTCTTAATCTCTCACACACTAGAGGATGGATTCGATCCATCTTGAAAATGTTCTACAATAGTGTCGTCGATGCGTGGAAGAGGCGAGACTATAAGGAAAAGAGCATTGGGGCCTTCTGGATGGATGGGCAGGGAAAAATTTAGGGGCTAAATTTCACCCATGGGCTAATTTTCCATGCTTTTTCACCAAAAAAGAGTTTCCAATTTCCATTTTTTATAAAAATGATTCACCCAAATTCTATAGAATAAAATTATTTTATCTTAAAAATAGTCTTTATAGTTTGGCATTTCTAGCTAGCTATATTTCCCAAGCATAAGTGAGGGGAGGAACTTTGTACTTCTTTGTGTCCTTGTTTTGACACCATATTCTGAGATCTTCTTCAATGATGTTCCCTTCCCAAGTGTTGTGAAGTCTTGTTAATCCTTATATTTCATTCCAGATTAGTTTCGAGTAAGGGCATGAGATGATGAGATGGGAATTGTTTTCTAAATTTGCTTCACAAAGACAACATCTACCAAGGCCTTCAAAGCTTCTTTTTTGCATAATATCCCAAGTGAGGGCCTTGTTATTGAGGAGGAACTACATGCAATTCTTTGATTTAGTAGGGCATTTAAACTTCTAGATGGGTTTGCACCACCAAATCGGTGGATTCTCAATTCCTTATGATGTTAGGGCCTTGTAGTCAACCTTCGATTTGTAACCCTCAGATGGATTCAAAGACCAAATAAGCTCATCTTCCTCCTTATTAAAATTGTTACAACGTTTCCCAAGGCTATTAGTGGAAGCCTTCCAAATGTTTGTAAATCCCTCCCTAAGATCTAGCTCCCTCCATGAGAGCCATTGTTGTTGTCGATTATTCACCAAAGGTCCCCTTGCTATATGCCTTAGAGTGTGGTATCCTTTGAACACGAGTTCCTGGATGAGGGGGACTAGTAGTTTGTAAGAGTCACTACTTCCAATACATGGGTCTAGTCCTACCTAAACCTTGTCCCCCTTTCCTACTCTCCAAATAAAAAAAATTATGATCAAGGGGAAAGTCAAAGTACTTGCTTTCTAAATTATCGATGCATTCTACAATTTTTTGATGGTGATCCTTACCCAATCCTCAATGGAGTTTGGGGCTAGGTATTTGTCCTTTATGACCTACACCCATAGACCCTATCCTTGCATAAGCCTCTTAACATTTTTTAAAACAAGAGCTTTTGAGAACATGAAAATATTTTTGAGCCCCCACCCTCCTTGACATTTTGGAATTGCAAGTTTTCTCTTGGAGACTAGAGCCAATCCCTTTTTCTCTCTTTCATTAGAACAAATGGGGATATTTTTTTATATAAAGTAGTATTCTTCTTATAGGTTTGATGGATACAAAATAAAGAAACGTTTAACTTTAACTATGTCTTCCTCTTTTATTTCAATATTATATTTTACTATTATTATTATCAACTAACTATATTATGTTATTTATTATTCTCCACTTCTTGGTGTTTTGGTTTTTGTACCATCTCTGAATTTAAGTGGACAATGTCCCCATTTTCCTTCTAATTTAAGAGAGGTGCTAAATTGATTTGAGTATGACTATTCATACAAGAAAAATGTAATAAGGGATAGTCCAAATCTTCATGGGGTCTGTAGACTTGCTATCTTCTTGGAATTGGGATGAGATAATGTAAATAAAAACACACCATGATTAACCAGAAAAATGCATAGGTATGCATGGATTTGAAATGGCATGTTAGGCAACCATGTGCCAACCAATAGTGTTTGAAGGAGTGTGGAAATTTTTTCCAAGAATTGAGCAAGGGAGTGGATGTTATGTGTCACTCGTTCTCAGAGTGGCCCTTCCCCCGTCAACCAAGATTGCTTGTCATCATCATTATTGGTTACATGATGTTATTAGTGCAATGAGGGAGGTGTCAAATGTGGTCGTTCTCTAGCTCTATGCTTCTCCTTGACTTCAAATTCCCCCATTGATTTTACAATTTGATCAGTGTTGTTTCAAGTGTATTTGTTGGGAACTACAATAGGCAATGTTCGAGTAGCATGGTGATATTCGTATGACTTTCTCATCAAACCACTATGTGAATTCTCTGTAACGTTCAAATCTAGGAAGTAACATCCAATAAATTAGTTTGTGGAAGAAACTTTAAATTGGGTTGTGCCAAAACATTATATTTCACATGAACTAAAGCATTTATGGCACAAACTAGAGGCACATGGTTTATTTTCAATCAATTGTGGTCTATGGTCACAAACAAGGCTATATTTAAAAAAATGTTCTCTCTTTGATGTTATTCCCACTAACCTCTTCATTACTAGAATATTCTATATGAAGGACAAGCTCATATGTGCAAGCTCTCCAAAATTTACACTATGAGATTCTGTAATGATATATGCGAGGTCATCTTTATTTTGAAGAGAAGATGTCACAACAATAGTCGATGCCAGTCCATTGGACAAATCGTTGGCCATATTTGTAGAAAATTCCATAAACATGTTGCTAGATTGATTTCTTCCACAAGCATTCAAACTATACTGCGCTTTTCATTATAGGGATTTAACACTACATTAGTTGTGGTGGTAGCTCATCGGCCAAATGAAACTTTAGCAGTTATACTAGTTAGAGTGGATCCATTGCATTATACTAGTCAGAGTGAAGTAGTATGTCACTGAATGTGCAAATAACAGTGGATCCAATGCATTATCATTTCTATCCCATTCATGTCTTCATGAATCGCTTTCTCAACGAATATCCTAGGCATTTGGAGTTTTATTTTCTGTTGGCTCCTTAGTAGAACCCCAACACAACAATTTCCTTGAAACTTATGGTTTAGTAGCCATAACGACATCTTGCTCAAGGTGAGAGAAAACTATAACATTTTTCTCTAGCTGCTACATCCCAGTTTGGACTGCAATTGTTGGTGCTCTAAGAAAAAAAATTATGAATCTTTTTGCATTTTCTAAACCTTTTTCTAAAGATATGAAGTTGCAAATCTTAGTTTTTTTAACTTGATTCGCCATGGTATTCTCTTTTTGTAGTAGGAGCATGTATTGGTCTTTCAATGTTTTTATCTCTTCCTTAGTGTTTCTTCGAACATCATATTTGAGCTTGGAATGACGATGTGATGGTATATATTTTGATTGTTTGTTAAGCCCCTAGAAAAAGCCCCATGTTAAGCATACAAGTCCCATGTAAAGCCCTAGACATTAAGTTATTGTATTTCTATTGTTATAATAACATTATTGGCTAGACCTTTTAATTGTAAATAGACCCTTGGTCTCCTATATATACCAAGGAGACCTAGTTTAAGATCGTCTCATATTGTCTTGTGCATTTCATATTGTAAAAGGAGATTTCCACCTCGAAGTGGATTATTCATTGACTATTTTTTGGAGTTTTGTTCATAACATTTGGTATCAGAGCATATGATCCTAGGGTTTCGCTCCTTCAATCAAGACATATTGGAATTTTTACTATAACTTTGTTTATGAGATGCTTCATATAGAAAAATTTTAAGGACACTTAGGACACATATTGAGGTACCTATGGCAAGACTTTCAAATATTGGTTCATTATACTTTCCGAGAGATATCATGTGTAAGTTAGGGTTTGTAATTAGTTCTGAAATCCGTTTCAAACAAGTT
This sequence comes from Picea sitchensis, assembly GCA_010110895.2. NCBI lineage: Eukaryota > Viridiplantae > Streptophyta > Pinopsida > Pinales > Pinaceae > Picea > Picea sitchensis. The sequence continues at coordinate 3,745 of SNQJ01S0242905.1, forward strand.
GTCTTGGAATTTTTGCTATAACATTTTTTTTAGAAATGTTTTGAACTGTGAAACTTTCAGATATTGAGGAAACATGGTGAAGTACTTGTGGTATAAATTTCAAGTTTTGAATTGTTTTACTTTATGATATATAGGTTGTCGAAATTAGGGTTATTTAATTAGTTCTAAAACTGAGTCTCAAAAAAGTGTTATTGGTATAAGTGACATATTTGAAGCTTGGTAAGTCCAAATGGGGTGCCACCAATTATTTTGGAAAGAAGAAAGACCATACTATTTCAAATCAAAATTTCAAAGTCAGATCTGAAATATTGGACACGTGGCATTCCATACAAGTGCGTTATCTAGAAAGGGATAAGAATGAACAAGTTTTGGGAAGGTTAGCATTACTTTCACTTGACACATCAAATTTTGGTCAGACTTATGGAATTGAAGAGAAGACATATCAAAGTACTACAAGAATAAATTTCAGACTCATAAGGGCCAAAATTTCAAAGATACATCAGTACAAAGTTTGGCCAACAAGACGATCTCAAAATTAGGGTTTTAAAGGTAGGCAACTTATAATTGGTCTAACTTTTGATTCAAAGATATGTTTTTGGTGATTCAAAATTTGTGATAAAGAGAAAAAAGAGGAGTATTATTATTTTTGTCCCACATGGAAAATGGTGGTCTAAAAATTACTTCTCCCATTAAACCTCCAGAAAGCTCAACGAGGACTCGTGAAGAAAATGAAGAGATATAAAACTAACTATCCAATTTTGAGAATCAAATTAATGAATTGAATGATAGGCCAATGAAAAAGTATGATTTGATAAATGTACAAACATAAATAGAATGAAATATGAAAAATAACATGGAACTCATGGAAAATAACATCAATGATAATAGGAAACATATGGACAATAAAATGGAACAGATGGAAAATAACATGAATGACAATAGGGAACATATGTAAAAGAATATGGAGAAAATGGAAAACAATATGGATAAAAAGATGGAAGAATTGAAAATTTTCATGTGAACCATCTTGTTATGTATCCTCGATGACAGATTCCCTCAAGGATATATTAGGACACAACGAAATCATGTAAATGTGGAGAAAATAAAGGTTAAGCCCCAAAATCATGATTATTCATCACCTCTAAATCCACATCATCGAGGGTTCCACTCGGCACCAAGGAACTACTTAATTCCCAAGATTGATATGAAGAAGTTTAATGGTAAAGATCCTATAACATGGATATTCCAGATGGATCAATTCTTTGATCTACACTAAGTGCCAACCTTACAAAAAGTAACTATTGCATCCTTGTATTTAGAAAATGGTCATTTGTTTTTGGTATCAATGGCTTTGTGAAAGAAAAAAGGATTATATTATCTTGGGTCCATTTTTATGGATGAATTGATAACACAAAATGGAGATATTAAGAGAAATACATTCTTTAGTCAATTGATAAATCCTCGACAAGGAGGTCAAATTAAAAATCGCATTCAACAATTCCAAAAACTAAGTATTAGGGTAAAGAACATTCCAGAGGAAAATTTGTTAGATATCTTTATTGGCACTTTAAAAGAGAACATTCAACATGAGGTGTGCCTCTTCGAACCCAAATCCCTAAAGCATGCATTCAGTATGGGAAGGAAAGTGGAAAGTAAAAATATGGTTGCTAGAAGAGTGTTCTTTAACAACTATAGAGAGCGCCAAGCTCCCTCTCCTACCCTCACTCAACCTACAAGGTCGAAACCTCAACAAATGGTTGAAAGAATAACAAAGAGACCATGTTTCAATTGTGATAGCAAGTATAGTAAGGGGCATAAATGTGGTGAGAAGAAATTATTCTACATAGATTGTGAAGAATAAGAAGGTCAAGAATTAGAACCATTACATGATATAGAACTAGAAGAGACTACTCCAATGATATGTTGTTGTGCATTGGCCAACATCAGTAGTCCACAAACCCTCAAGATAGAAGGATATATCAAAAAGAAAAATGTAACAATGTTAATTTATTCTGGTAGTACCCATAACTTCATTAATTGAAAATTAGCGAAACTTCTCAATTACTTTGTATTTCCAGCACCAAAGTTTCAATTAATGATTGCAAATGGAGGTACCATAAATTGTTCATGGAAGTTCCATAGTATTAAGCTCAATATGGGGGATTATTTATTGGGTAGCCCCATGATTGCAATCCAAATGGGTGGGGCTGATGTTGTATTAAGAGTCCAATGGTTACACTCATTGCAAACAATGGCTCTTAATTTTCAAGAACTTTTCATGAGATTCTCCTTAGAAGGAGAGGAAATTGAACTCATAAGTATCCAAGGGAAGCCCTCTAAATTGATAATCTCTAAAAACATGCCAAAATTACTCAAAAAGGGACACAATTGTGCTCACTAGATGTTCAAACATCTAGACCTTCTGTTCCAATGGATCTCCAAAAAATTATCGACAATCATTCCAAGGTATTTGAAGAGATTCCTAAGGGTATTCCACCAACTCGAAATCATTATCATGCTATTCATTAGCAACGAGGATGTGTACCTCATAAAATCAAGCCTTACAAGTACCCATTTGCAAAAAATAGTGAGATTGAGCATATATTTCAAGAAATGTTAGAGGCCAACATCATTCAACCTAGACAAAGTGATTTCTCTTCATCAATGGTGATGGTTACAAAAAAAGATGGTTCATGGCATATGTGTCGATATTATAGAAAACTCAACAAAATGACCATTAAAGATAAGTTTCCTATTCTTGTCATTGATGAATTATTAGAATTACAAGGAGACATTTTGTTTACTAAGTTGGATCTTCGCTCTATATATCATCATATAAGAATGAGGCAATAAGACATTCACAAAACAACCTTTAGAATACATGAAGGTCATTATAAGTTTTTGGTGATGCCATTTTGCCTTACTAATGCACCTTCAACATTTCAAAGCTTGCTAAATTATGTTTTCAAGCCCTTACTTAGAAAAATTGTGTTAGTATTTTTTGATGATATACTAATCTACAACAAATAGTGGGAAGAACATGTACAACATGTTGACATGGTTTTAAAACTATTGGAAGATAAACAACTATATGAAAATCCTTCCAAGTGTTCCTTTGGGGTTCAAGAAGTGGAATATTTGGGTCATATTGTATCTTATGAATGTGTCAAAATGGACCCTAACACAATTAAAGCTATGAGGGAATGTACAATTACAAAAACCTTGAAGAATCTTAGAGGATACTTAGGATTGACAGGTTATTAGTGTAAGTTTTTCAAGAATTATGGTCAAATAACAACACCTCTAGCATCATTATTAAAAATTGAGGCATTTTCTTGGACTCAAGAAGCAACCAAATCTTTTGAAAAGCTTAAGGAGGCTATGTGTATGACTCGTGTCTTGGTCATGCCCGACTTTACAAAAACCTTTATTGTGTGATGTGATGCCTCAGAACATGGCACTAGTGCATTTTTAATGCAAGAAAAAAGTCCCCTTGCCTTTGAAAGTAGCCAACTTGAAGGAAATAACTTGTTGAAACCCATTTATGAAAAGGAAACGTTGTCCATATTACATGCAGTTAATAAATGGTGCCTTTACCTAATAGGAAGACACTTCAAGGTAAAAAGAGATCATGATAGTTTGAAGTACTTCTTGGAACAACGATTATCTTTATAAGAGCAACAAAAATAGGTTACAAAGATGCTAGGTTATGACTTTGAAATTATCTAAAAAAAAGGGAAACAAAATATGGTGGCAGATGCACTTTCAAGGAAATAAGAAGACACCGAGGGTTCATTGTGTGTTATTTCCCTTCCATAATTTCATTGGGTATAAGAAAGATCAAAAGGTATGTAGGACCATTCAAAAACTAGAAGAGGACCCAAGTGCATTAGATAAATTTGTGTGGAAGAATGTTTTACTTTGGTACCATGATCGCTTATATTTATGTAAGAATTCTCAACTCAAACATAAGGTCATTTTGGAATTGAACACTTCTCTTATAGGAGGACATTTAGGGTTCTTAAAAACATATCACAGGATCAAGAAGGAATTTTTTTGGGAAGGTCTTGAAATCGATGTTCAAAATTCAGTGGTTGAATGTGTGGTTTGCCAAAAAATTAAGGGAGAGACAATCAATACCCTAGGTCTCCTACAACCATTAGCTATACCAAGTCAATGTTGGAAAGAGGTTTCAATGGATTTTATTACAGGTCTACCTAAGTTCGAAGGAAATAATGTCATCATGGTATTAATGGATTGGCTCACAAAGTATGCCCATTTTTTCTCCCTTTCTCATCTTTTTAAAGAAAGCACAATAGCCACATCATTCATGGAAACAATTCACAAGCTACATGGAATCCCTAAGATCATTGTAAGTGACAAAGATCCAATTTTCACTGGAAATTTTTGGACCAAATTATTTTCTTGTTTGGGTACTCAATTGGCTCAAAACTCTTCTTACCATCCTCAATCTGATGGGCAAAATTATATTGTGAATAAATGTCTAGAAGGGTATCTTCATTGCTTTGCATTTGATAAACAAACATAATGGGTCAAGTGGTAACCCTTGGCAGAATGGTGGTACAAAAAATCCTTGCATACTTTGTAAAAGATTTCCCCATTTATGGAAAATTATGGATATCATCCTCCATCCATCACATCACTCTTGAAAGGAAAAGTGAAGGTTCAAGTAGTGGAGGAACACATAGAGCACCAACAAGTGGTTCTCAAATTATTGAAGGAAAAATCGTTTACAACACAAAATAGGATGAAACAACGAGAATATCAACATCACAGTGAAAGGGAATTTAAAGTCGGGGAATTGGGTATTTCTAAGGCTACAACCATACAAACATATGTTCCTCAAGCAACAAAAGAAGGATAATAAATTAGCACCCGTATTATGGTCCCTATAAGGTGTTGCATAGGATTGGAAGTATGGCTTACAAATTGGAGTTACCTCCATCTTCACATGTACATCCAATATTCCATGTTTATTTATTAAAGAAGATAATTGGTGACAAGATCCCAGTTCAAACTATTTTACTAGAGATCAATGAAGAAGGGAAAATCATACTATAACCAGAAAAAATCCTTGAAACAAGGGTTAAGTAGCAGGAAAATTGAGCAATTATTGAGTACCTCATCAAGTCGAAGAACCTACCAATAGAAGAAGCAACATTGGAAGATGAGATCTTCATGTAGAAACATCCACGACTAATCGAGTGTTGAGGGAAACACTTGCTTGAAGGGGAGGGGCATGTTAATCCCCTAGACAATGCCCCTTGTAAAGCATAAAGCCCCATGTAAATCCCTAGATATTGAGTTGTTGTATTTCTATTGTTATATTATCATTGTTGGCTAGACCTTTTAATTGTAATTGGACGCTTGGTCTTTGTTTGAAGGACACTTCCAACCAACATTCAAGCAAGAGACTACATCGTGCTATGCATACATAAGACCATCAATACATATATATTAGGGAGAATGTTATACTATCTTTTATTCATGCTTGATATGTATTTATACAATGATATGGATGGTTGGAGCGGTTGCACCGGCTCCAAGTAATCACCCATTTAGGTCTATTTATCCATTATACACATATATTTATATACTTTAGGTTACATTCACAGGTATGATGATATTTATGAGGACTAAGAGGCCCTCTCAACATGAGTCTAGTTGGCAGAGTTGACTAGCCCCTACAACACCCTCCCCCTCCTCAAATCCTTACTCATCCCAAGCAAGTGTGCAACAACGTCTTGGATCTCTATTCTTGCATAAGTATCCTTATTGTGCATCGACCATGCGTACTGGTCTGCTTAGGTAAGTCAACCGCAATAGCCGCCAGCTATATAGAAAGATACACATATACAAGGTTTACTACGACTGGTTTCCAATGGCTCTGATGATTGCATATCACATGTCCCGACTCCTCGATCTCTATGTCATTGAATCTGTCGATCTCTTGCAGGGTGCCACCGACTGCCATACTCACTTGCAATTTATTCCTCCTAGGAGCCATCAGGGCACTCTCTAGGGATGCTCTAGTGATCTGCCGCACCTGGGGTTCTTTTTATGGAATCAACGAGGATATACAACATCATCCAATCCTACCATTCCTGTACTTTCTTTGTCATGACCCAGGGAAATATTCTGCAATTCCTCTACCAAGGGACTCCATCAATTTGATTGTTCTTGTGTCATCATTTTTTCATTAAACTCTTTATGTGTTGTCTAATGTCTCTTGCTTGAATGCCTTCCATTGCTGCAAAATATGATTACAACTCCTTATGAATGCTCTCTACAAGTGCTTACATCAACTGCTACAAAATTTTTGATCAATACCCAATCAAATGCTTTCCTACCTGTCTTCTTATTGCTCAATCAAACTATTACTTGGTCTAATATCTACTCTGTTGTTGAGTCATGGTTGGGCTTTCAGATCTTGAAATATATGGAGTCTTTTGACTTCATTGGTTGATTCTGAGTTGATGTCGAATGCACTAATTATTTTTGGTCAACAATTCTCATGAAAATGCGCTATGCATGGTAGGACTTACATGGTTATTTTCGTCTTTCGAACTTTAAAAATGGTCATGCATGACTTGAACAATTCCAATATTGCAAATCTCCCTTATATTCGTTGTTATCAAGGGATTCCTCCTCGAGACATGGTCACATTTTTGCACTCTGACTTCACTGGACCATCACTCGAATGACTTAAGTCGAGCGTCGACCAAGAGTTCGCTCATTGAGTCCACGTTTCAACAAAAACCCAGCAAGTCGGTAAATTCGACCCTCCATGTGCTCAGTCGACTTAGTGAACAGGCCAAAAGTTAAGTCGGCCCCGGTGTTCATCGTTCGTTCAAACAACACATCGACTAATAATAAGATACAAAAGTTCTTCAATCCTTTGCATGGTGCATCAAGAGAAGAAATAACTTTTCATTTGATAAGTGTGTATTCGTGTAGTTGGACACCTTCACGGGAGGCTCGATCATGCTCTGGGGAGTGATGCTGCCCGTCCATTGGTGAATATACTGTATCACATATCCTTCACAATTTTATCCATATTTTCAAATCCCTCATCTTCATTTGATTTTAATTACACCATACTTCTCGTTGGGCTATACACCTTATCATTTATTGTCTCCAGCCTCAATGTTTGATCGTTAGTGCAAGCCTCAAGCGGCTTGGTCGAAGTCGAGAAAAAACAACATGTAGACTGATTTGATACATCGATTTCTAGGCATCATTCTCTATTGGGTCGGCATCATTCTCTGATTTGATACATCGATTTCTAGGCATCATTTACTGTCGACTGATCTGATCACCCTAAAATCCACCATGTGTCTGGCAATTCTAGATCTAGCGGTTGTGTATCCTTATCAAAATGCGATGTCGTTGGGCGACCAAGCGTAGATGTGCATATTCTACAAGCTACATAATCACGTGTAGGTTGACAACAGATCATTAAAGGGTCAATAGCACTAGCAGTGGTTAGGACGTTCGACGAGCAACCAAAAGATTCCAATTTTTTATCACCGGGATTGTGGTATAACTATCACAGCCACTCAAAACTGTGGCTGATGAATGTTTAAAGGCGCGGATAGAAAATGAAATGCACAATCAGAAAATGAACGTTTACAGTCAGCGTAGCTAGTGTGCTAAATCCAAAATTTAATCATTTAAACGTGGCAATTATATAGTGCTACCGTAATTTCTTAATATGATTAAGTAAATGTTAAAAGGTAAACAGGTTAACCCATGCATTCAAAAATACAAGAAAGTTATGAAGAGGAAATCACACTCATTGATTTGGGAGGACCACTAAGAATATACTAGCATCTTCAATTGTTAAGGATCAGATTAAAATTTTAGATTAAAAGGTGATTAATTTTACTCATTGCCCGTACACCTTTCGACATAAATATTAAAGATGTTATTATCATGGACGCTCCCTTCAAAGCCTAATACAACATCTTCTTCATCATCTTTAAATGGCCACAATCAGGGTTTGCAATCCTCCCTCTCAAAGTTTGGCTTTCAAATCGTGCAGAATGTTTATGTGGTAAGTATACAAAATCTCTATAATTTTGGAATCTTGTTGAATATTCCAATGAACAACCTTCATCTATCTCATATATTCATTCCTACAATCCCGAAACAACATTTCATAAGCAGGTAGTTGGATAGACAAGGTTTCTTCCACACCAACCATTGGCTAGATAGCCTTCAGAATGGCCATATTAGAATTACAGCGTCAATGAAAGTCCTGCAAATTTGAACCATCATCGATACGTGTGATTGAAATCTATCCTCGATGTATGAATCTACATGGTATGAAAATAATCATCCATCTTCATAATATTTATCATTTGAATTCAAGATCGGGTCTCACAAAATTCCAAGCCTCACCGATTTATGTGGCCGTGTTGATCAATCATACTAGATGGGTCGACTCTCATGTAGTCAAATCTTCTGCATGTTTTCGACCATCCCAACTCCACCATCGACCGGTCTATACATTCGACAAATAGCGCTCGTTTTAATTCGGCGTGATTGCAGGCTTCATATTTGTTTGTTTTTCTTCTTTTATGTGCAGGCTTTGTCGAGCAATGTCCACCAACGATCATCAAACACGAGTTTCTTCTTTATTAGCTTGGATAATTTTTTTGGTTTCCTTGTGTAGGTTGATCTTCATGCAAGCAGGTTCCACAAGCGAGCAACATCCACGAACATCGACCAACGAGCGAAAAAATTCTTTAGCGCAACATCAACATTCTGCGAACATCTTCAATGTGTGTTGTGACAGATTGTGGATTCATCATTTTCTTTTGCAGGTTCGAACCACTACCTCCATTTGTTGTTGTTGTCACCTAGACAAAGAGAAGGAGGAAACAACGCGAGATGTTGGAAGGCAACTTCCAACAAACATTCAGGTAAGAGACTATATCGTGCTATGCATACATAAGATCATCAAGACAGATATATTAGGGAGAACGTTCTACCATCTTGTATTTATGTTTGATAAGTATTTATACAATGATATGGATGGTCGGGGGAGCTGACTAGCCTTACAACAGTTTCCTCCTATATATATACCAAGGAGATCTAGTTTAGGATCATATCATATTGTCTTGAGCATCCTCCTATATATATATATACCAAGGAGACCTAGTTTAGGATCATATCATATTGTCTTGAGCATTACATATATTGTAAAGGAAGGTTCCCCCCTTGAATTGGATTATTCATTGACTACTTTTTGGAGTTTGGTTCATAACATTCTTCAGTGTAAGATAGGAGGAAGATAGGAGGTCGAGGCAATGGGTTCAAAGAATGAATGTTCAAACATTCATTGTAAACTTACAAATAGTGTTTTTTGTAAGTAATCAAGCTCAACTTGGAATAGTTTTTTACAAGTTTCAAATCAAATCTAAGTTGAATTACATTGTGATTGTTGAGTTCATTCTCGGTTGAACTTGACACCCAAGACTTGCTTGTGTCATTCTAATCCTAAGTCTATATTCAAAAGGTTGAGTTGAAACTTGTTAGAATCAAACTCAAACCATTGTAATAATCACGAGTTGGAGTGCATTTTTGGTAGTGTCCAA
>SNQJ01S0242906.1:0-13367 GCA_010110895.2 Picea sitchensis
GCCATTGGTCCCACGCGCTTGAGAATTGTATAAGGAACATAAAATTTGGGAGCAAGCTTCTTCATCTTTGAGTGAATTCTTCTTGTAATGTTGTAGACTAAGAAACACCTAGTCTCCTGTAGCAAATCGGTGTTTTGAACGTCCTTGATCTGTTTGTTGTTTCATAAGATTCTAAGCATTGACCAAATTGTCTTTGAGAGCATAGAGAATGGCGGCACAGACTATATGATTTTTTTCAACCTCCTAGACCTTCAAGGCCCTTGGTATGTAGGAAATAACTGATGGGGGATTTTGTCTGTATATTGCTTCAAAAGGAGTCATACAGGTAGCAGTATTGTAATATGTGTTATACCACCATTTAGCTAGGGGTAACCACTGATCCCATTGATGTTGTCGGTCATATGAAAAACACCTCAAATATATTTCCAAAAACTTGTTGACAACTTTAGTTTAGCCATCAGTTTGTGGGTGATAAGCAGTACTGAGATGTAATTGTGTGCCCTGGAGCCTGAATAGTTCTTGCCAAAAATTGTTGGCAAAAGTGGGACCTCTATCAAATACAATAGAATGGCATGCCATGAATCTTGAAAATATGATCCATGAAAATTGGAGCCATTGTGGATGTTGTGAACGACTGTTGAAGAGCACAAAAATGAGCATATTTGGAAAGGTGATCAACTACCACCATGATAATTGATTTATTGTCAGATTTAGGTAAGCCCACAATGAAATCCATAAAAATGTCCCTCCAAATAGTTGGTGGAATCAGAAGCGGTTGTAGTGTGCCTGGAGCTTTGACATGTCCCCCCTTGTTGCGTTGACATACATCACATTCAGTCACAAAGGTGCAGACATCTTGTTTCATACCCTCCCAGAGAAAAGAACATTTGACTCGTTCATAGATTTTGGTAAACCCGAAATGCCTTGTTGTGGGTGAAGCATGAAGCTCAGAAAGCACTATGGATTTAAGTTGCGACTGGTGGCTTAAATATAGATGGCCTTTTTAGTGAATCTCTTCATTGTGCCAAGAGTACTATGGATAAGCTGGAGAATTGTCTTGCAATTGTTGGATCAGTCGAGAAGTTTTCGGGGCTTGCAGCCATTCCTGGTGAGTAGCTTGGAGCCAATCTGAGACAATAAAGGAGAGGGAAAAAAGGGATCCTTATTCTTCATACATTCTGGACAGAGCATCGACCACTACATTTTATTTTCCCTTATTATAAATGATCTCATAATCATATCCAAATAGCTTGGTCACCCATTTTTGTTGCTCATGGGATGAAGTCCTTTGTTCTAGGAAATACTTGAGGCTTTGATTGTCTGTTTTAATTTGGAAACGTTTCCCAAAGAGATAAGGGTGTCAGAAATCCATTGCATGAAGAATGGCCAACATTTCCTTTTCATAGATTGATTAGCCAAGATGTCGCTCTGATTTGTTTGATAGTGAAGGCCAAGGGTATACTCTCTTGCATGAGTACTACGCCAATGTCTTTCTCGGAGGCATAACATTTGAGGACAAAAGTCTTTGTGAAGTCAAGAAGGGCCAAGACAGGAGTTGCGCACATGGCTTCTTTCAATGCTTGAAATGATTGATCAGATGTTAGAGTCCAAGTGAAAGCATTCTTTTTAAGGAGAGCAATAAGAGGCACTACATTTTTTCCATAATTCTTAACAAAGTTGAGATAATATCATGTTAAATCGAGAAAACCACGCAATATCTTGAGAGTTTTTGGATGTGACCAATCCCGCATAGCTTCAATTTTCTTAGGATCCACCCTTACACCATCCTTTCCAACAATATGACCCAAGTACTCCACTTCCGAATCTCCAAAGGCACATTTAGCTTACTTACGAAAAAGTTGGTGCTGAGAGAGTAGACTGAGAACTTGATCTGTTGAAATATTGTAACTTCGAAGAATATTATAATTATATTTGATTTATTATCTTATAGATCAAATCCCCTTTTGTGGATTGATCATGTCCGGTATTGTATAAGACCAAATCCCCTTTTGTGGATTGGTCAAACCATATTTATATGGTGGTATTTGAGAAGTCGGCCTCTAGGGTTTAATAAAGTGGTTTTTACCACTATTGGAAGAAGTCAGCCATGCTTGGTGAAGAGACATAACCCTTGTTGATACGAAGTTTAAATTTTGTATCCCTTTAAACCTGAAGATTCATTTTTCCATAGTCATGGAGCCGCCCTTAACCCTAAAAAAGAGTCAAAAGCCTTTCAATTTTTCGCATTTCGGGATTCAGCATTTCACAAAGCATGTTTTCCTAATTAAAAACTCCTAATTTCCCGGTCCCAGAATCCCGAAAATGTTTTATCTTAAAAAGTAATAATAAAAAAGGAAAAAGTAGGTGCTATAAACCCTGACGTGTGTTTCACAAAATATCCTCTAATTGTAATTAATTAAACTCTTAAAAAGATTCAACATTTTAATCTTTCGTGATTCGGGTTTCTTTGTATCAAAGTGTTGTCAAAGCGCTAGCCCTTGAACTCTCGGTCCCCGATTTTCCAAAAGGAAGAAGTTAATTACTAATATTAATTGATTAAAGCGTTAATACAAGTAATCAGTGCATAAACTAATCCCATCACGATTTCGCGATATGAGATTTGGTCATGACATATCTCATGTGTACAACATCCCCGAAATTACAAAATGCGAAATCGCGAGTTTTCTTTAACAAAGTTTAAAACGAATTTAAGTTAGTTTAAAATGAGATTATTAAATATTTAAAAGAATGTTTCGCGTTTCGCATTTCCGGATTCTTTGAGAGCAGTCCTTTCGAAGATTTAGTTTGAAATCATCGATATACGGTATTTTTGTAATGGACGAATAGAGATATTTTTGTTTTAACTGTGTATCTCTGGGCATATCTCCCCCATTAAGACATTAAAATTTTACCACCTATCTCAGTACATCCGTTGTAAGAAGAGTTAAAGGTAAATAAAGGTTTCATTTTTTGAATTTCATTCTTATCATTTGAATTCATAAGTGAATTGCATTCAGCAAACTGACGCATTTCTCTGTGTGACAGAAATTCATTCTAAACGCGAACATTATGGCACCTAGAAAGGCACCCAAGAAAATTGAAGAAGAAGCTGAAAGTTCAAGCCCAGAAGGAGATGTCCTGTCTCATACTACACTGCATGCCATAGATTCCATCAAATCATGGAGGAAAATTTTTGAAACCCTGGACTACGAATTCAGAAGTTTTCCTGATGATTCTGAAAACAAACTCCGAGACATAGTAGAGTCTGAACTTCATAAAGTAGCCATGCGCCCACTACTGATGACATACAACGACATGATCGGTTGGGCTTTGGACAGGACAGACGTGCAAACCAGAAGCATTCTAGACAGCCAAGGGGTCTTCATCGACTCTTTCAGACCGGAACATATACAAGTAATGTATAAACTATCTCCCAATTCTAAGTACATTTACAATAAAGAATTTGTAAGTGAATTTCAAAGGAAAGAATGCACAGAAGCAGACCAAACATACCCCGTCATAATCAAAGACTGGTGGAGACACCCACCAAAATTTAGGGCCGATACCCATAACGTTTATGCCACATCCTCTTTGAATGAGTACATTGTTTATGTGGCTATGATGTTATGTAGACTTTTTAGGAAGAAAAGTCCTACCCATTTCCCTGCAAAATGTGTGCCCCTTTTACATGAAGCAACCGAAGGATATAGCTTCAACTGGAACGAAATTCTATCAAATAACCTAGCTAAGGAGGTTATGGAGTATCAAATCATGAGATCCAATGGTTGACCAGTAGCCTTTTACATGTCTACATATATCATGGACGCTATATGTTTCACGACTCCTTTCCCTTTTATGAATTGGATTTGGAACCCAACCTGCACTGAACCAATTCATGAATCTCATTATAAGTTGTGGGAAGAAAATGTTAAGGATTCTTTTTATGAAATTTGTCATTTCATGGTGATACCAGTGCATCAGATGTTGTATGGTTTTACACCCCCCCGTATTTCGGAGTCGGTCATAGGAAATATCAAGGTGGTTGTCGATTGGTTTATTGAGGAGAATTTCTCCTATAGCAGGGTTTTCGGATGCTCTATCCCTCCTCATGCACTTCCTAAATTCATCCCTGACAGGCTGGTGTGCAGGGAAGTAGCTCATCAGATAATAACAGGCAGTATTAGAATAGAACTCAAGACAGCTCAAAATAAGTTTTGGCCACACTTTCCCGTACAGATTGGAAGGTTTTCGCTACTCAACATAGGTCATTCTAAGGTTGAAGTTGCAGCCCTAGAGGAGATCAAGTTGGTGAATCTTGAACATAGGAAGCACGACCCTTATCCAATAGTGGGAAGCCACATGGCTCACTGTGGCATGAAAGCATTTGAACATGAGAAATCCCCTCGCGATGACATTTTCAAAGGGGTCAACACCTATGAGGAAGTGTTAGACAGGGTACAAACGCTATCATCTAGTTTTCAAACCAGTCTTCTAACCTTCCAGAGACACAAATGAAGTGGTTTTCCTAAAGTATTGCAGGGTGAAGCAACAACATCCCCTTCAAAACAAGAAATCATTCCCCCAGAATTTGGACAGAAAGCACAGAATAAATAAGATACCAAGGAAAACTCATAGGAGGTCGAAGGGTCTTCACAAAACAAAGAAGTCCCACAAACAAAGAATCCTGGAGTAGAAGCAGAAAAATCATCTGAGACACCTCTCGAGTCCAGTCAATCTACCCCCCCTTCACCATCTACTATTCATATTGATACTCCCAAGACAACAGGGGAAACAAAATCCACAGAGTTGGGTAATCCCATCACTTGACCCCTTTACAATCTACTTTTGGTTTCCCTCGGGCAAGAGTCATATATGCTAGTGACCTCAACCCTATCTCCAGAGAAGAAATTCCTCCCTCTGATTACTTCTTCATTAAAAAGAGGAAGGTTGTATTAAAACAGGAGATGTATATGAGAAAAGGTGGTATGGTAAAGAAACACAGAGTGCTGGTGGATGGGAAAAACTTGGAAGAGGGAGATTTTTCTACAGAGGTGGCGGGCTCCATGGGAGCACTGGAAATAGCAAATCTTTTCATTGTTAGTAATATGAGAGCAAGGTTGGAACAAAGTAACCGCAGGATAACCCAGTTGCAAGATCAACTAAAAGATACCGAGAAAAATATCAAAGAAGAAATAAATAAAAGTCTAGAGCAGGCCAGGGCTGCTGACAAGCAAGAAATTCAATCGCTTAAGACAAGTCTTAACGAGATGAACGAGAAAATGCATACTATCCAAATACAAGTTATTCGGCAAGAAGAGTCGGTAAGACAACTACATGCTAAATTGAATTTAATTAAGGGCCAGGTTATAGACCTGAAATTTTTTCAGGACCAATCACTGAAAATACATGCAAAGATAGAAGTTGAGCAACATAAAGTAATCTCCCAAGTAGAGATTATTCAGAATTGTTTTCAGGAAACAAACAATGATTTTGATAATATCATTTTTAAAGAAAAGGAAGTTAAAGCAGCAAGGGCCACTTTCCAAAAGGCAATTGTATGTTCTGAAAATAAAGAAGTATCGAGAATTCTAAAGATTTATGTCACAGAGCAGATTAGGGGTGATATCATGCTCAAGGTATGGGAAAACCACATAGCAGAATATAAGAAAATAGTCAAAGAAATCAAAGATGATTGTGAAAGAATCTTTGATTTATTGGACAAGGAATCATTGGGTATCGGCAGAGACAATTGCACTAGGCAATTAGGATAGATAAACATTGTAAGACACCAGTTGAATTTCAAAGAGGTTTTTAACGAAATTCAGTTGGAAATTTCACAATTAAAGGAAATGGATATTACCCTAATAGACAAGTGGCTAGTGAAACCAAAATTGAAATTTCAATCAATCAAGTTTGTTGGTAAGGAAATTGAAGATCATCTTCCAAAAACTCAGAGAAAATTATTTTTATTTGAAGCAAAGGATCTACCAGAGTCTCCCAGAAGTTTCGTACATTTTCTTGAAAAATGTATTGAATGTATCAGGTCAAAAGAAGGAGATACTTCAGTAAAACAATGAAGTGTCATTTTGAAAACTTATATTATCAAGATGATGGGAAAACAAATGATAATCATGCAAATGGTTGGATTTTGCAATTCTTGTAACTGTTTGCCTCTAGGGGTTAGGAGATCACCAACCAACAATCATCAGGGGTCTGGTATAAATATAATTTGAAGATACTGTTAAAGGTATTTTCTGGGCACGTTGTAAGGAGAATTGATAAATATTTTTGAATTAATACGAATGCAGATTGAAGATTCCAGATCTGGTCGAATTTGAGTTATGTGTTTCTCCGTTGTTTCACATTTTTCATATTTTTTTTAATGAATGCTTAACTACAATTTAGTACAACCTCTACTGTGGTAAACAATTATTATTGCAATTTAATCGTTTACATCTTTTCCTCTGTATCAGCTATCAGCAGGTATAAGACCTGCAAATGTTTTAAATTTCAATATCATGTGCTTCATTAAGAGTTTTTCTTGATTATTTTCTTCTCCTGTCAGCAAAGTGAGACTCCTCTTTAATTGATGCCTCACCATGTTCAGTAGCTTTATGTTTTCTTTTCACTTCATGCATATCCCCCTTTTTTTTTTAAATTTAACTCAGATACCATAAATGACCTTTGGTTTCATCACACTATTAATTCGAGGTTTTTGGAGTTCTTTTTACATGTTTTGAAGCAGAAATAGCGAACTCTTAAAGAAAACACAAGATTTTACCCTTTCTATCATTTTCACTCATGGCTTTCCCAGTCACAAGACAACCTAATATCGAACCCAGACTATCAGATCAAACGAGCATTGATTTGAATTTATTTAACACCATCTTACAGACAGCAAACAACTGGGTTGAGTTAGAACGTTTGTGGGCAGTAATTTAAAGAGACATTAGTATCCAGGAAAACTGGGATGCTAGACATAGATAGTTAAGGAATCAGCCCTAACCCTTTCTTGAAATCTGCATGTATATCCTTATCCCTCTTTTTCTTTTTGGATGCCTTGATGGTGTACTTTAGAACCTTAAAGTACAAACTCATGAACAACATCTGTTTGGCGTCGTTGCCGGGAAACGAAGAAACGAATCATTTCCCTAGGAAGAACGATGTTGACACTTTCTATGTTTGAAAGTGAAAAAATATAGAAAACCTTATAAGGCTACCCTTATCTTTCACTTGGTGACTCCATGATAAATAAACTGGCTTTTAACCAAAAGAATACCAGAAGAAACCCAGACGGAAAAAAAAACTTTGCCTATCTCAGATCTAGAAAAAAATTTAAAATCAAGAAGATATATTAAATAGATTGTATCATCGACAAATAGGTTTTATCAACCTAAAACTGCAGAGTCGAACACTAGTGATCTCCTTGAAGGATCGAATACCCCATCATACCATGGGGGATTACTTTCCAATAAGATTACAACCTTCGAGCCTAGTTTGGTCTCTCCTGATTTTAAAACTGAAATTTTCCCAATCGTTTCTTTCACCAACAAAGGTAAGAGATTTGCATCACTTCCCGCTCCGATTGACACTTATTCACTCCGCAAAGTTCATTTTTCTATTTCTCAGAACTCCTACGATCATCCTATTCTTCTTGACACAAATTATGTTGATTCTCCTTTATATTCACCCTGTGAGACTGAAGAAACTAGTTCACTTTTCCCTAGTTCCCCTTCCTCAAGTTTCTTGTATATTGATAACCAATTTCCTGAAACCCTTCCTCATAATTTCCAAGAAACAAATTATAAATCACCAATGGTCGCAGCCAGAGGAGGTGTTGTTGGAGGTGGAGTTGGAGGAGGAGGAGCAGACAGCCAAATACCACCCCCTAGAATCTTTGCAAAAGTGGTTGCTAGATATGCCCCTTTGATCCTCCCAATTCCCCTACATGACTTACCTGAAAACTACATGAAGAATCTTCCGAAATTCACAGGAGAGGGTGATTTGACTGCCGCCGAACACATCAATTTCTTTGACTAATTCATCGATATACTTGGAATCGAACATGAAGCCGTCTATTCGAGACTCCTCATCCAAAATTTTGAAGGACAGGTAAGAACCTGGTTCCGAGGCCTAGCAGCAGGATCTATACTGTCTTATGAGGAACTTGAAAATGCTTTTATTAGACAGCGGAGGGGAAGGAAAGATCATCTCTATTATCTAACTGAATTTGGGGCTCTAAGAAAAAAACACTCTGAATCAGTTCTCGAGTTCACTCAGAGGTTTAATAAATTGTATAATAAGATCCCAGTTGAGGTCAAACCCTCCCAACCTGCAGCGAAAGTAACTTTCGTTGGGGCTTTCGACCCTGATTTTTCCCTGTTATTGAGGGAGAGGAGATCGGTAGACCTCACTAATATGCAAGATGATTCCTTAGAGATTGATTCAAACATGATGGCATCAGGAAAGTTGAAAACCAAATTTGAAACCGGAAACAAAGAAACCAAAAGATATAGAGATCAAGGGGGGGCGTCCAAATCAGGAATATCTTCAGAAGACAAAATAGATGACATGGCCAGAATAATCAAAGAGCTCTCAAATAAGATCTCAAGGATGAAACTAGATCAAGCAAAAAATGAGCATTTTCCCAGAAAGGATTTCAGACGAAATCCTAACCCTCAAAATCCACCAAGGCAGATTATGAATGAGGATCAAAAAATCCAAACCCCCTTTAAAAGCGAAAACTTTATCGGAGGAGAAGATGTGGACGATTTTAAGGAACTAGATGAATACATCAATAATATTGGCAACAACTGCCTACAACCTTTTTTAACAAAACAAGATTATGAAAGATATGCGACTACAAAAGATAGATCCCAAAATAACAAAAACAATGGTATTATTGAAGATTCAACCTATCAGGAAATCGTAGACGATATAATGGTCGAACTCCACCAAAAGTACAATCTAAGGCCTAGGAACAAGAGCCTCGCAACTCCCTCAAGGAAAACGATTTTGCTGAGGGCTGAAACAGATGAGTCAATTTCAAAAAATGTCGCAAAACAGACTATAAGAACTAGAACCGTTGACACACAACCTACCAAGACAAAGCCAGCAGAGACATTAGTTGCAAACGTGCAGAAAAAAAGCCCTATAATTGAAACTAAAACCTCACTACTAAAGAAAGATGAAAAGAAGGGGGTAGAAAACCAAATCATAGAGATAGACAAAACAAGAGGAAGTTTTAATCTGGAAAATGAAATAAATAAAGTTAAAATCCCTATACCTCTTGTCGAATTGGCGAAAAACCCAATTTACAGGAAACAAATTGCTAAATTAATCAGTTTTTTAGAAAACAAAAGTTAGGCTGATGTTATAAATTTAGAAGATGACAAGCCTAACATAATTTTCGGCCCACATTTCGATGGTGCCACAGACACCGTCGCCCCTTTCTATATCACTCTGATTGTGCACGATCACTTACTCCATAATTGCATGTTATATTTGGAGCCTCTCACAATGTAATGCCTAAATCCATTATAGAGAGACTCGGTCTTGAAATTACCATACCTTATGGAGATTTATATTCTTTCGATTCAAGAAAGGTTAAGTGTATAGGCATGATAAAGGATTTGGTCATAAATCTTGCACAAATACCCGCGAAAGGCATTCTAATGGATGTAGTCTTCGTTGATATACCCCCAAAATATGGTATGCTCTTATCAAGGTCTTGGGGCACTAAACTTGGCAGATCCCTCCAACTCAACATGATGTATGCCACGATCCAGGTCTTTGGAGGACAGTTCACATGTTTGTATAGAGAAACCAGATTAGCATTCACAATAAGTGATCCACATAACCAAAACAACTACCCTATTTATATTGCTGACCAAGATTTAGTCAATTGTATTTTATCTATCGACGATGATATCGATATGTGTATAGAAGAAAGTTGTACAGAAAATAAAAAAGAAAAAGAAAAAAAAAACAGGATGTATATAGCATTGGTGTTTGGAAGATGTTTTTTGATGGTGCCTCGTCTTATTTTGGTGTCGGGGTTGGGGTGTTTTTTGTGGCTCCTGATGACAAATTCGTTATCCCTTTCTCTTATATATTACAGTGGAATACCGACCACACAATGTATGAGAGTATGAAGCCCTAGTACTAGGATTGGAAGATGCCAGGAGCATGAAAATTAAAAACTTGGAAGTCTTTGGCGATGTAAAGCTAATCGTGAAATAGGTAAATCGTCAATACCAGGCCAAACATCCTAGGTTAAGATCTTATCAGAATTGTGTTTGGGATATGATCGAAAAAAAATTATCCTCTGTTAATGTGCATTATATTCCAAGAGTAGAAAATCAACAGGCTGATGCTTTAGCCAAATCAGCATCAATATTCACACCTCCCACTACTTTCAAATTAAAATACCATATACTAATGAGACATAGGCCTTCCATACCGAACAACATACAACATTGGCAAGTTTTTGAAGACGATGAACAACTCCAAAAAAATTTAGAGACAGTTGATGACTTTGCTGAGACACATGATGACCAAGAAAACTAGAATTATCTTATTTGGATCATGCAGGAAGGCGAAGAACCCCAAAAGTTTCATGATAAAATCACTAACCACCGAATTCTTATTTTAAAAAATAATTAGATACCTAAGGGTCTGTTACCCATGATTTTGGTCATTATGATGGTGTATTGATGATGGTGTACTCAGGCTCCTCATGAGAACTTTCTCCTGAGAAAAGTGACATTCATCTCTTCCCACAAGACTTACTTTTGAAGAGAGTTCGCAGGTTGCTAATATACTAGGGTGCGATAATGACCCATTCTCGCAGGCTACCTTAAGTTAGGGTGCGAACTTCTCGCACTGTGATACATAGCTAGGGTGCGAACTTGTTCTAAAGCTTGGAAAAAGATGAATTCTCGATGGTTCTAGAAGGGAATCTTCTAGAAGAATGGGTTGGCATTCGAATGGTTATCCTTGTACTGGATTCCATGATATTGTGGGATCATTCTTATCCAAGTAATCATTTCATTTTCTCCTATATATTGATGGAATTCTCATGGAAAAGGTTAAGCAATATTCATTGGAGAATTGGTAAAAGAATTGTGTGAAGGACTTAGCTTGAACAGGAGCTTGGAGACTCTAGAAAGTCTATCAAGAGGGTTTGATCTTCTTCATGCAAGGATCGAGCAAGTGTGTGTGTTAGATCCAAGAGCCACCGAAAGGAAGCTTGCGACATCAAGGCAGTCAGGTTGTAATTTTCTACTTTCAATTAATATGATACAGTGACATGTCCTTTTCCCATAAAGTCATTCTCACTTTATTGTGTAATTCCTTGATCATACACATAAGTTGACAGTTGAATATATTTTTCTATCTTCACTTTGGTTGGTTTGTGTTGTCTTGGTCTTGACCTCACGAGAGCACCGGAGCGAAGCGGGAGCAACAGAGACCCTAGGAAGTGATACAAAGGTATGTTACTTATTCCTTCCTACTAGCTAATTCAATGGTCATAACTTAGGGAAAGACTCATGTCATGTCCTGTTTTGTTCTAGATCCAGGTGGATCTAGGGAGATCTGTTAGTGTTTGCACCTACCGATTAGTCCGATAACAAAATTGGCGAATCCACTGGGGAAATAACCCATTTTCTTTATGTTTTTTGGCATTTTTCCTTGGCCATTTTCTCTTGCCTTACCTTTCTCCATTCATATCAATCTTTGAGTCTTCAGGATACCCTCATAGACCCTCTGGGTCTAGAGGCCTCTTCAAATTTTTTGTCTTTTTCCAAAAATTTGATTAGTTTCAGACATTCTCGCACTGCACTCCACAATGGCCTACGAGAATATATTGAGTTTGCACCCTGCTTTTAGGTTCAGTGCGAGGTTCTCGCACTCTACTCAAAGATCACCTGCGAGAATGACCTATTCTCGCACTGTGTAATATTGTCAGCCTGCAAACCCTCTTTTCAAAAATTTTGGATTTGAGACTTTTGCATCTTCAGCTGCCCAGATCAGTATAAGTGCCTAAAAAGAGTTTCTTGGACCATTGATTGATGTTTTTCTTGTCTTCGTTTTTGTACACGAACAGTCTTAGAATTTCAAAGGCTCTTCCTGTCACTCTTTTCTTGACTTTCGTTTCTTGACTTTTCTCGGCAAAGATATACTCTCTGATTTTGGAATCTGAGTGTGCTTGTTTGGTTAAGAACCGGTGATCGGTTGAAAGTTGAGCTTCTTTGTCTTTATCATTTTCTCATTATTTGAAAGATCATTTTTCTCATGCAATTGAAAAGACTAGTTTGGTTTGCTTGTTATTTTTGTTTCCATTGAAATATTGGTTTGGGTTTTTGTTTATTGCTTGTTCATTAGGTTTTGGTTTTCTTCACTCTCGCCATCATGGTGTAGGTCCTTTTTGAAAAGTGAACAACATTTTTCTTTCAAAATCATTTTCGTCTTTGAAAGTATTGAAAATCAATTGTTGAAATTATTGAAAAAGAAACAATAGAGAATTGTTATTTTTTGCGTGATTCGTTGCAATTGCATTTGAAAGGAAATTGTGTATTGTAGTTCAAGGTTGATCCGAAAACTTCTCTTTCCCTCCCATACATAGGATTCATTGAACAGAAATTGATATATATTTCATTCTTATCCATGCATCGTTGGGTCAGAGTCTTATACAACATCAATTTCATCTCCGTTTCCTTTGAGTAACAACAGCCCTTAATAACACTGTGCAATCATAAAATTTAATTAGGAACTCTTTTCTAGGGCTCTATTACACCAACATTTAGCTAGGCTAGGGCTTTGGAATAGGCAGAGAGATACACTCTCCAAAGCACAAAACACACAATATCATCTTGTGTTAAGGAGTGTCAAATTCCATTTACAACATCTTGCCCTGGGAAGCCCTTCTCACACAAGGGTTAAACACGAAGTCGCATTGATATTGACAGAGTTACTCACCCTGCTTTGTTGATATCAGTGTAGAGATTGCACGTATTACGGGGATCACTTGGAGGTATACCCACAATGATCACTGGAAGCCTTTTGAGTTGATTTCGGGCTAGATACCCTGCCCTTGCGTGTGGATCGGACTGTCGACTGTCCCCCCAAGATTTATTGTTGTCGATGGTAACCTTAGCGGCCTATCTTTCTAGGGTCTTACACAAGGTGAATGTGAAGGGGAAAGTCTTCACGGTACCTGGAATCGACATTGGCCAAACTCACTCGGGCTCCTTGAAGGGTATACCCACGATTATGTGTGGGAGCTTGCACCAGGGTGTAAGTCCGTTAAGCAAGTCGTCAATGTAAATTTTCCACCCTAGCCCAGCCCCTTCTCGTCTCGTTGT
>SNQJ01S0242907.1:0-13396 GCA_010110895.2 Picea sitchensis
TCTTGAGCACTTTTTCTAGGTGAGTCAAGGAAAATGTTACAATATTCTCATATGTCATAAAATCGTCCATATACAATTTTATGCAGTCATGTATTAGATCAAAGAATATATAGATTACTTCTCTATGAAAAGTAGTCAAAGCATTGCAAAGTCCAAATGGAAACACCCTTATATATGAAAATTTCCCTCATGGGAAACTGATAGTCATGTTTTCTTGTTCCTTGGGAGAAATATCGACTTTGTGTAACAACCCCAAGTCATTACAACTACATGCGATGCAAAGAAAATGCAATTTTTGTTTTTTTGCAGGAAGGAAACAATGACAAAAATTAATCAACACAAATTGACGATGAACACAATGCAGGAAAAACACACCAAAAAGAACATAACGACCTACCATGCTAGCACATCATGCAGCGGGAAGAAATCACTAAAAATGACACATGTACTAAAAACATTCACGGAGAGAGAGAAACAATCACAAAAAAAAAATGTTACGGAACAAGAACCAAAAATCAAAATGAACAACTCCTTCACCCTAATCGAAAAGCGCAGGACCCATCCTTGTTCCAAATGCACTTATCCATCTACGCACACAATGATTCCTTTAGGGAATCATGTTGCCACATTACGACAAGTGCGCTAAGATTCCAAGCGCAAACATGAGGACTCTAAACCATCAACCTGTACATAATACCCAACCTTTTCAAAATCCAAAATGAACTAACATACAATAGACGAAACCATAAAGAGAGCATTGTAATCAATCAAGCTAAACAGGGCGCAGGTAACTACAATCAAGATAGGGTTAAGGATTTCAACCCTCTAGACGTACCTCAATACTATCTAGCCATCATAAACCTATTCTAGCACATTGCATCTTACCTCATTCTAAAATTAACATACATAACACCCTTCAGGTGATATTTACTTTTCATAAAAGTGGGGTGGTTCAGAAATGATACAATTCACTATGCTTTTCATAACCTTTCTAGTTCGAAAATGACAATGTACCTTAACCTTAGAATGAAGCCCTATAAAAACTTCTTAGTACCATAATAGTTTCTAAGAAACAATTTATTATTAAATAACACATTCTAAATAACCCCTTCTCAATAAATAACAATTTCTAAATAACGCTTTCTTATTTAAAATAACAATTCTAAATAACAATTTATCATTGAATTTCCACATGCATATATATCGTAACATCATAAAATCATATTATTAAAAAGGTAATTTTAGACTTTGATTATTATTCATTCAATTTATTACTTCATAATTTTGTTTCAACTTGACTGTTATATTACGATAGTAAGCACAAAAGTAGGTACCCTAGCTATTGACTATAGTTGTAATCACACATCTAGCATTCAAATAAAACAACTGGTGTAATAGCCAACCAAGTTTGAGTCATAAAAATTAGAAACACATAGGGAGTCGTCACTGCCTTAAAGGTTAGCTCCCATCCTGACGTCTTTGCAAATAACCATTATTTCCACCTCCCACAATACGAAAACACAGCCAAGTCTGACAATCACTTAGGTAATCGATGGGCATCAAACGAGAAAAAGGGGGTGAGGGGGATTTTAATCCAGTCAAGCTTACACTGACTGGTGTAAAGGACTGATATAAAGAAATTTTAATTAAGGCGAATCGAGTGAAATGTATAGAATTTAAACAAAGCGATTTAATTCAGGGGAGGACACATAGAATAATCATAAAAGAAAACACAAAGATAAGTTGTTTAACGCAAAGATAAAATCATAGTTCAAAAATGATATCATTGCCTACAAAGATATTGTTGTCCATAATAAATTGTTGTTTTAACAATGATATAGATGTCTACTCTAATATTATTGTCTATTAAAAGAAATCAATGTTTTATAAAATCGTAAATTCACTATTTGATAAAATCACTATTGGTAAATCTCCATTCAAAAATTGCTATTATATAAATTGTTAAATCAAATGCTATTCACTTTATTCGCTTCAGTTGAAGTTCAAATGCTAGTTGATGTACTCGCAATTTCAATTTCTATTTCAAATTCCAATTCAAATGTTATTCAATTCACAGTAGTAAAAATAAATTGCCAAATCAATCACAACAGTAATGATAAAATCATTGTGTAAATATCAGTAAAAATCCACAACTAGGGAACAATAAAAATCCATATTAGATCGCTTGGTAAATAACACTAAACTCCATAAATAAAGAACAATAAAAAAAAACCATAACTAAGTTGTTGTGTAACAAACAATAAAGTTCCTGACTAACAATGATAACGCATGCAAATTGTGCACTCCAATTATTACCCACGTATTCATCATGCAGTCATCAGAGATCTAGAAATGCATAGCTATGCAGTGGAAACCCTGGGTAAAGTGAGGGTTAAAACAAGGTGTAAATGCATTGTGAAGACTCAAATAAAATGAAAGGTTGTCGAGATTGCAACTCAAGGGAAAAACGCAGAGGATCTCGCTGCAATAAAAAATGTTGAGCATAGGAATTATCCTACACTTATTATCCATCCACAAAAAAGTATTGAATTTGAATCTAAGTATTAAACACCAGAGTAAAGACATTTGATTTGGCTCCTGGCCGACTACTCAGGCATAGACTAATAACTTAAAGGATCATGGAACAAAGTATAAAAACACAAATTTGCATCCAGATCTTCTCCTTGGAGAAGCAAATAATGAAATAAAAGTGCAATAAAGGAATAAAGAAAACACAGGCAAGAGATACAAGAACGCAAGAAAGTTTTTGAGTCTGGGGATCATTTTGGCCACGCACAAAGAAACAGTAACTCATAAATAAAGGATATAGTGGATAGAAAGGGTTCTTACTAAATAAATCAAGTGACAAAGGGATTACAATTACCGTAGGAATCCATGTGCAAAGAAATCTAATGGCAATGAAATATTCAACCGAGTACAAAAAAATAAACATGTGTAAATTAAATTTCATTGCAAGTAACAACTTTAACAGGCATACCTTATCCAAATGTGAATTCTCTGAATTCTCTGTCCCTCATGCACTCCATCAAACTCCCTCTTGCCTACTGATATGACCTCACCGGTACCTCCCAGCCAATGCTAGGGGTACTCTTCTTCCCCCTAACCCCCCCGAACCACAAAAGGGTCATGCACACGATAATAGAGAATGGTAGCACCTATCTTTCCTTGCAAGGTTGAGCTACCACTCATTACCCGAGCTGGGTATCCCAACTCCCACAAGATAAAGTTCAATCAAGATAAAATTTCAGCAGCGTAATGTTACGCAAACCAGATGTTCCCATACTCCTCCTTTGCCATCTCTTTTATAGAGTTTCTTAGTCATTAGTTTCCCAAACCCTCATTAGATTCCTTTTTCATTTATTTAATTAGGAAATAACTCCCCCATACACATGTTTCCCGATATCCTAGTTGAACCAAAAAATCCATTTTATTAATTAATTAAATATTCCAATTTCCCTCATCCACCTAAAAGCATTCCTAAAAATGCTCCTCAATGTCCCAAAATTCCCTTACAATTCTTAATGACTTACGCCTTACTTAATTCCTAGTTGAGTTCATAAATAGAAATTTCCAAAGGCAAGATTCCTTACTAAGTTAGACATTCAACTTTTCTTTGAGTTTTCCCTTTTCTTTAAGTTTCCCCCTTTTTCCTTTTTAACTAAAAATCAACTTAGCAAGTGTAGATAAAAACAACCATTTACCCTTTTTCGTTTTTAACTAAAATCAATTTAGTAAGTGTAGATAAAAACAACCATTTACCCTTTTAATAAATTTAGTCCTCCATTATAATTTTCTTTTCTTTAATACTTAAGTTTGAATTTCTTACCCCCCTTCTTGTTACATGTTTATATAGTTTTTATTTATCCACATGTTCTTATTAGACCTAGGTTTTAATTTCAATAGGATGGGTGACACTTTTTAAGGGAAAAATTCTTATTAAACTTTACTTATCACAGCATTCTTTTTAAGGCGAACCAGGTCCTAAGGAGGCATTATTTTCTAGGAACTAGGTTTATTAACTTAACATAGTTAAAATCACGATGTTCCCTTCAGGATGCACTACATTCTCCAAGGGTGTCACTCGCCTCCTTCTGTTTTCTTTGTGCGACGTGCCCTTAAAGATGTACCAAATTCTCAAAGGGTGCCACTTGCCTCTTTTTGTTTTTCTTTCCGTGATGTGCCCTTCAAGACGCACCATGTGCTCCAAGGGTGCCACTTTCCTCTTGATTGAATTTGGTAGACATCAAACCCCTGGATTCAATACTCTACCAGGTGATCTTGTGGGAGATTAAGGGCCTCTAAGGAATAATGTCCCTGCCTTATTATGTGCCCTTTAGAATCATCCTGAGCAACTATCATGGTCTTCTCTCACAACATTGTGGGCCTTATAGAACTAGGTAATTGTTAACCTACAGTTCGAGCCACGATGGGAGTTCTAGTAGGTTGTGGTAGGGATGTTGCCACACCTCTCCCTCAATGTCTCTGGTTGTCGTGTGTGACCCCTTTACTCGATATGTGAGTCTGGTCAGAAAGCTATCGTCATCCTACATCCATCAATGAATCATGTAAACAATAATAATAAATCATCATAACATCCAATCATATGTACATATGTCACATCAATAACATTCAAAACCTAACAATCCACTCCTAGACTTGATACAGAGTCCAAGGGGTTTTAAAAATTCCTCTACTTACTCAATGTCCAGAGTCCTGCACACTTAGGATAACCCATTCAATATAACTTTTCGATGTAAATATAACAAAAATGGCATAACATCAAATCCACAATGTCTCATAATCCTAATCAAAATAGCTAATGGTACAACAACCCATATCACTTTCATGCAAGTGTCCTCAAAGAATAAGTTCACTTAATGCACACAAGAGCGAGATGTTACATACACCCCCTCTTGTCTTAAACTTCATCCCGAAGTTTAATAGTATGTAAGTGTCAAAATAAAGTGTATCATAATATCATAGGTTTAGCTATCAAAAAAATGGGAACTGTTGACGCATATCATATGTGTCCTCCCAAGTCATCGAGTGTGGACAATAGTTGCTCCACTGGACCTTGACCTGATCTACTGTTCAACATCATAGTTTTCGAATGCGATGTTCCAAGATACAGATCAAATTTTTTGTGAGAAAAACCTCGTCCGATACCTGCAAGGGACTCATGTCAACAACATGTGTAGTATCACTAACATAATGTCTCAAAACAAAGATGTGAAGGACATCATGCATACGCCTTAAGGATCAAGCAAGGCTAGTCATTASGCCACATACCCTCACTTTTCCAAAATCTTGCAGGATCCAATGAACCTAGGAGAGAGTTTAGCACCCTTTCCAAACTTGATTGAACTCTTATGKGGTTTCACCTGCAACAAGACTCGATCGCCAACTTCATAACTATGATCGACATGATGTGCATCAACATAACTCTTCTATCGATCCTGCACTTCCCTGATCCTTTGTCTTATTGTTTTCATTTGATCTTCCATTTCTTGGATCACTTTTGGTCCCACCGTGACTCTATCCTCAAGTTGATCCCCTTAAAGGCATTCGACCTAGTCGCTTGTAAAGAAACTTGAAAGGCAATATCTTAATGGTTCCTTGATAAATGTTGTTGTATGAAAAATATATGAGTGGAAAGAACTCTTCCCAACTCTTTTGTTGGTCTATAACATACATAGACAACATATCGTCCAATATTTGGTTTCTCCTTTTGGGGTATCCATCTATCTCCGAGTGATACGCGGTACTAAAGTTAAGTTGGTTTCCCAATTCCTCTTGGAAACTAGTCCAAAACTATTGTGTAAACATCGATCCTCTATCATATATAATCCTCTTAGGCATGCCAAGCAACCTCACAATATCACTGATGAAAACTCTAGTTATGTCAGCTGCCTGATACGTCATACCCATAGGAATAAAATGAGCACTCTTCGTCAAAGTGTCGACTACCACAAAAATCGAGTCGTGTCTCCTTGTCGTCAACATAAATACAACAATGAAATTCATCGAATGGCCTCCCATTTCAATTCCAAAATAGCGTGCGGTTGTAGTAATCATGTCAGATGTCTATGTTCAACCTTCACCTACAGACATTCTATACATCTTGCCCCGTATTTGACTATGTCTTCCTTCATTCCTTTCCAAAAGAATAATGGCTTAAGGTCTGCCCTCATCTTCATGACTCCAAGATGAGCCATGTACATGAATCGATGAGCCTCRTTTAGGATCAAATCCTCAACTCATCATTGGGTGGTAAGTAAATTCAAATTTTGAATCTCAATAATTCGTCATTGTCCACAGTAAATCCCTAAATTTTTGGTACCATCATTGTGTTTTGTCTGATAAAATCCTTGACCTCCTTGTACTAGTCATCGTCGCATTGTAAGGTTAGGATATTTTCATGTAGATTCRTCTGAAGAGGCATCACCGAAAAGATGTGTGRTCTCTGACTCAATGCTTCYGCCACTATGTTCACTWCTCCCTTTATGTAAGTAATCRAGAAATTGTACTCGCTAAGCAATTCCGACCAACGTTGTTGTCGCRCGTTCAAGTCGCTCTGTGTAAAGATGTGTTGTAGTCCACCTTGGTCTAATTTTAGYTCAAATTTCCATCCAATAAGGTAKTTTATCCACACTCTCAAGGCATATACAATGGMTAACAACTCCAAATCATGCGTCACATAGTTCTCCTCATGCCTTCTCAACTTTCTCGAGATGTAAGTGATCACTCAACCTTCTTGCATCATGAATCCACCTAAACCTTCCTTGGATGTGTCAGTGCATACCAAGAAGTCTRCCTCAATGTCAGGGACCTTCAGTATCAGTGCTTTTGTCAACATCTCCTTGAGCCTTGAAAATGCTTCCGTGCATTTCTTGGTCCAAACAAACTTCTTTTTCTTCTTATGTAATTCCATGATTGGATTTGCTATCTTCGAAAAACCCTCGACGAACCTTCGATAGTATCCTGATAAACCCATGAAGCTACACACTTCAGGGACATTCATCAGCACAAGCCATTCCATAATAGCCTCGACCTTTGCTGGATCCATGATGATACCTTCGTCGAAGATGGCATGCCCTATGTAGTGAACCTTCGATTGATAAAACCAACATTTAGAAAATTTCCCATAGAATTTTTTCCCTTGTAAACACTATAGTACCATGTGCAAGTGCTTGGCATGCTCCTCCATCATTCGAGAGTAAATCAAAATATCATCAATGAATACTTGGACGAACTTGTCCAAGTATTCATGGAACACCCCTTTCATCAAACTCATAAATAACCCTGGTGTGTTCACCGATCCAAATGGTAAAACAGTAAACTCGTAATGTCCAAACCTTGTCTAAAAGCAGGTCTTAGGGATGTGGTCCTCCTTGATTTGTAACTAGTGATACCCTGGTCTCAAGTCGATCTTTGAAAACACCATTGCACCCTTCATTTGATCAAGAAGATCATCATTCCTTTGCAATAGATATTGATTCTTGATTGTTTCCTTGTTCAATTGACGATAGTCAATGCAGAGTCTCCACAACCCATCCTTCTTCCATATGAATATGGCAGGCACACCCCAAGGTGACACACTTGGACGTATAAGTCCTAGCTCCAACAACTCCTTTAATTGCATTCTCAACTCCTGTAACTATGGGGTCGACATCCGATAAGGTGTTCTTTCTATCAGTTCAGTCCCTAGTTTTAGGTCTACAGTAAATTCTAGTTCCCTCTCTAGTGGAATCCCAGGTAACTCCTCAGGGAAGACGTCTGCAAACTCTCTAACCACCGGAAGGTGTTCTATACCTTCCGCTACTCCCTTCTCATTTAACGCAAGGATTGCATAAATATTACATCCATTAGGAATTCTCTTCCATAGCTGAAAGGAAGAGATGAACCTTGAGGAAAGTCCCTAGTTCCGACCTACAATAACACATCTCTGTCCCTCGTCATCGGCCAAGCTCAACCATTTTGTCTTATAGTTGAGTATCGCATCATGTGATTCCCACTAGTCCATATTGATCATGTCGTCATAAGATATTAAGATCATGTCATAGGTTGAACTTCGTTACACTATCCCCATATTAAAGAGACATTTCATACTCCTTTCCTCCAACCCTTTGGTTGGCACTTGAGGTCAATTCGATGCATCTAAAATCGTCTAGTCAAATTCCCTTACCTAAAAACCCTTTAGCGTGGCAACAAATAGATCTCTTTGAAGCACCAGGATCTAACAAATACTAAAAGATCATTTGGTCATGGAACCTAATGACTGGAACACCTTGGACTGGTGCTTGACCCAATGGTTATCCACCCCAGTCAATTCTTCCTCAATAATGAGGCCTACTGGACTGCATCGTGCAACATCTGAGGAATTTAGACCCTTGCCTTCACACGGAGCTATGATTAAGGCCACACACGAACTTGCTGACCTCTAGCTTCTCCATGTTCATATGCAGAGCATACCAGAGTATCTAATCTCATAATATGGCACCATACGACCACCTTGTTGTAAGGCACAAAACTCATCAAGATGACACTTAATGAATTCCTCTGACATTTACTTCTCCTGGAACTATCTAGCTGAGGTAGGAGCATCTTCCACCTTAGGAGAGTGTTCCCTTGTAGTTGAAGACCACCATGTAGACCTTCATGACAGAGGTCATAACCACTAAGTGTGAAGCACATCGCCTTGTTCTACAGCCATGCCTTAGCAGATGAGCCACCCATGAGACTCGTGAACATGGGAACTTAATCTTCTAGAGTTCCCTGCGAATGCTACCAGTATTTTTTGCGACGCATTATGGACCCTCAGAGGTATAGGTGTTGTGGCCTTATCTCAATATGGATGATTTTTCAAGGCCTCCAAGATTTCCCTTGAAGCTCCTTGTCTCACCATACACATCCCTTACAACAGTCGACTCATGCCCAAAAACTTGTTCTTCTCCTTTGGGGTTGGGCCCCTATGGTGCGGTGCTATTGGAGGTGTCGCACCTCCTCCCTTGCCACCATGTTGTGAATCTCTATTGTGTCATCTAACCATTCATATCGCATGGGCAGGTTAAAGTTTTAAATAGATCTAGGTTATTACTCAAGGGTTTACTGCAGTGGAAAGAATGGAAATCCACAGTCACCAGTTTGAACCTGCTCAGATATCATATGTAACAACCCCAAGTCGTTATGACTACATGCGATGCAAATCAAATGCAATTTTATTTTTTTTTGCAGGAAGGAAACAATGAAAAAATTTAATCCACACAACTTGACGATGAACACAACGCAGGAAAAGAACACCACAAGTAACATAACGACCTAGCATGCTATCACATCATGCAGAGGGAATAAATCACTAATAATGGCACATGTACTAAAAACATTCACGGCGAGCGAGAAACAATCATGAAAAAAAATGTTACGAAACAAGCACCAAAGATCAAAAGCAACTACCCCTTCACCCTAATCGAAAAGCGTGGGACCCAAACTGGTTCCAAATGTTCTTATCCATCTACGTGTGCAATGATTCCTTTAGGGAATCCTGTCGCCACATTGTGACAAGCGTGATAGGATTCCAAGCGCAAATGTGAGAACTTTAAACCATCAACCCATCCATGATACCAAACCTTTTCAAAATCCAAAATGCACTGACATACATTATATGAAACCATAAAGAGAACATTGTAATCAATCAAGCTAAACGGAGCGCAAGTAAATACAATCAATATAGTGTTAAGGATTACAACCTTCTAGATGTACCTCAATACCACCTAGCCATCATAAACCTATTCTATCACATTGCATCTTACCTCATCCTAAAATTAACATACGTAACACCCTTCGAGTGACATTTACTTTTTATAAAAGGGGGGTGGTTCAGAAACGATACAATTCACTATGTTTTTCATAACCTTTCGAGTTTGAAAATGACAATGTCTCTTAACCTTAGAATGAATCCCTATTACAATTTTTCATTACCATAATAGTTTATAAACAACAATTTCTTATTAAATAACACATTCTAAATAACCGCTTCTCAATAAATAACAATTTCTAAATAACTCTTTCTTATTTAAATTAACAATTCTAAATAACAATTTCGCATTGAATTTCCACATGCATATATATCGTAACATCGTAAACTTAGATTATTAAAAAGTTAATTTCAGACTTAGATTATTATTCAGTCAATTTATTACTACATAAATCCATTTCAACTTGATTGTTATATTACAGTAGTAAGCACAAAAGTAGGTACCCTAGCTGTTGATTATAGCTGGAATCACATATCTAGCATTCAAATCAAACAACTGGTGTAATAGCCAACCATGGTTGAGTCAGAAAAATCTGAAATGCACAAGGAACCGTTGTTTCCTTAAATGTTATCTCCCACCCTGACGTCTCTGAAAATAACCATTACTGCCACCTCCCACAATACAAAAACACAACAAAGTCCGACAGTCACTCAGGTAACCAATGGGGATCATATGAGAAAAAAGGGGCAAGGGAAATTTTAATTCAGTCGAGATTACATTGATTGGTGTAAAGGATTGATATAAAATGATTTTAATTAAGGCGAATCCAGTGATGGGCATAGCATTTAAACAAGGCGATTTAATCCAGGGGAGGACACATAGAATAATCATAACATAAAACATAGAGATAAGTTGTTTAAACAAAAAGATAAAATCACAATTCAACAATGATATCGTTTTCTAAAAAGATACTCTTGTCGATTAATAAATTGTTGTTTTAACATTGATATATATGTCTACACTAATATTATTGTCTATTAAAATAAATTGTTGTTTTATCAAATGTTAAATTCTCTATTTGATAAAACAGTTATTGGTAAATCACCATTCAAAAATTGATTTTATATAAATTGTTAAATAAAATGTTATTCGCTTTATTCGCTTCAGTTGAAGTTCAAATGCTAGTCGTTGTACTTGCAATTTTTATTTCTATTTCAAATGCCAATTCAAATGCTATTCAATTCGCAGTAGTAAAAATAAATTGCCAATTCAATCGCAACATTAATGATAAAATCGTTGTGTAAATATCAGTAAAAATCCACAATTAAGGAACAATAAAAATCCATATTAGATCGTTGGGTAAATAACACTAAAATCCATAACTAAAGAACAATAAAACAAAACCATAACTAGGTTGTTGTGTAACTAACAATAAATTTTCTGACTAACAATGATAGTGGATGCGCATTGCGCACTCAAAGTATTACCCATGTAGTCGTCATGCACTTATCAGAGATCTGGAAATGTAGAGCAATGCAGTGGAAACGCTGGGTAACGTGA
Source organism: Picea sitchensis (assembly GCA_010110895.2). Classification (NCBI taxonomy): domain Eukaryota; kingdom Viridiplantae; phylum Streptophyta; class Pinopsida; order Pinales; family Pinaceae; genus Picea; species Picea sitchensis. The sequence goes on from SNQJ01S0242907.1 coordinate 11,337, forward strand.
GGGTTAAAACAAGGTGTAAATGCACGGTGAATACTCAAGTAACAAGAGAGGGTGTTGACATTTCAACTCAAGGTAAAAACGTAGAGGATCTCGCTGCAAAAAAAAAACGTTGGGCAGAGGAATGATCCTAGACTTATTATCCATGCATAGAAAAGCAGGGCATTTGAATCTAAATCTTAAACATCGGAGTGAACACAGTCGATTCGGCTCTTGGTCATCGACCAACTGTTGAGGAACAAACTAATAACTTAAAGGATCATGGAACAAAGGATAAAAACACAAATCTGCATCCAGATCTAATCGGTGGAAAAGCAAGTAATGAAATAAAAGAACAATCAAGGAATAAAGAAAACGCAAGAAGGAGATATGAGAATGCAGGCAAGGTTTTGAGTTTGGGGTTCATTATGGCCATGTGAAAAGAGATAGTAACTCATAAACAAAGGATACAATGGATAGTGAGGGTTCTTAGTAAATAAATCAAGTGACAAGGGGATTACAATTACCATAGGAGTGCATGTGCAAACAAAGTTGATGGCAATGAAATATTCAACCGAGTACAAAAAAATAAACATGTGTAAATTAAATTTCATTGCTAGTAACAAATTTAATAGGCATACCTTAGCCAAATGCCAATGCTCCAAAGTCATTTTCCCGCATGCACTCTGTCCATCTCCCGATTGCCAACAAATGTGACATAACTAGTACCTCCCATCCAATGCTAGGGGTACTCTTCTTCCCCCTGAGCCCCCCGAGATGCAAAGGGTCCACGCACACAATACCAAAGAATGATAGCACCCAGATCACCTCACAAGTTCGAGCTACCACTCATTACCCGAGCTGGGTATCCCAACTCCCAGAAGAGAAAGTTTGGTCAAGATAAAATTTCAGCAGCATAATTTTACACAAACTAGATGTCCCCATACTCCTCCTCCTCCATCTCTTTTATAGAGTTTATTAGTCATTAGTTTCCCAAAACCTCATTAGATTACTTTTTCATTTATTTAATTAGGAAAAACTTCCCCCGTAAACATGTCGCCCAATCCCCTAGTTGCGCCATAAAATCAATTCTATTAATTAATTAAATATTCCTATTTCCCTCATCCACCTAAAATAATTCCTAAAAATGCTCCTTGATGTCCCAAAATTCCCTTTAAATTATTAATGACTTACGCCTTACTTAATTTCTAGTTGAGTTCATAAATAGAAAGCTCCAAAGGAAAGATTCCTTACTAAGTTAGACATTCACCTTTTCTTTAAGTTTCCCCATTTCTTTAAGTTTCCCTTTTTCTTTAAGTTTCCCCCTTTTTCATTTTTAACTAAAAACCAATTTAGCAAGTGTAGATAAAAGAAACCATTTACCCTTTTAATCAATTTAATCTTGCATTATAATTTTGATTTCTTTAATAATTAAGTTTGAATTTCTTACCCCCCTTCTTGTTACATGTTTATTTAGTTTTTCTTTATCCACGTGTTCTACTTAGACCTAGGTTTTAATTTCACTAGGTTGGGTGACAATGTTTAAGGGAATTTTTTTTTTTTAACTTTACTTATAATGCCATTCATTTTAAGTCCGATTAGGTCCTAATAAGTCATAGTTTTCTAGGCACTAGGTTTATTAACTTATCATAGTTAAAATCACGATGTTCCCTTCAGGACGCACTACGTGCTCCAAGGGTGCCACTTGCCTCCTTTTGTTTTCTTTGTGTGACGTTCGCTTCAAGACACACCATGTTCTCCAAGGGTTCCACTTGCCTCTTTCCAGTTTTCTTTGCATGACGTGCCCTTCAAGACACACCATGTGCTCCAAGGGTGTCACTAGCCTCTTGACCAAATTTGGTAGATGTCAAACCCCTGGAGTCAATACTTCGCCAAGTGATCTTATGGGAGACTAAGGGCCTCTAAGGAATAAGTCCCATGTGTTAACTCCCAAAGTAAAACCGTTCTTTTGGTTGAAATTTGTAGAGGATATCCTTGCTATTAGTCACGTGCTTAAGCTACTTTTGTGTTATTTTTAGTTAAGAAAATTCTTGGTTCTGGTTCGGTCAATAAATTGGAAAAAC
>SNQJ01S0242908.1:0-13367 GCA_010110895.2 Picea sitchensis
CCCTGTTCTCCATGTTCAATGCATTACCTGATGTGTCACCTGTGCTTTTCCATCGCATTTCCTCACTAAGGATAACACCAACAACATCATCAAATTTTAAAGTATTTGAACCAAAGACAGAGTTACTTACAACCATGACCAAGCTGTTCCAGCTTTCCGGCAATGAGCACAAGATTAGAAGAGCCATGACCTCATCATCAAAGTCCACTTTTACAGAACTTAGTTGATTAGTAAACGTATTAAATTCATTTAAATGATCTGCAATAGACCCACCTTCTGACATCTTCATATTAAATAATCTCTTCATTAGAAATACCTTATTGGACGCCGAGGGTTTTTCATACAATTTTTCCAATGCGTCCATCAAACCCTTCTTTGTCTTTTCTTTGGAAATATTGAAAGCCACCGACGCTTCCAAGCTCAACCGTATCATTCCTAGAGCCTTTCTGTCAAGAATCTCCCATTCTTCATCCTTCATGGCCGTCGGCTTCTTTGCTACTCCACCCAATGGTAGGAATAGATCCTTCTGATATAAATAATCTTCCATCTACATCTTCCATAACTGGTAGTTTTGGACGTTAAATTTCTTGACCCTAAACTTTCCATCTTCCGACATTGCTCCCACTCGAACCAGGAACCCTCTTTTCCTACGAGTTACCTTTCGCTCTGATACCAGTTGTGAGAAAAATAGGACCGTGGAGCAATAAAATAAAACAAATGCGAAAACAAAACACAGAAGATACATAATACAAGAGAGACACAAATTTACGTGGTTCACCCAGTGTGGGCTACGTCCACAAGAGAAATTGCCAGGTCCTTCCTTTATTATTATCCAACAAATGAAGGGATACAACCTACAACAAAACCCGCTGTAACTTCCTCTTCTTTCTCTCACAGTCTCCTCTCTCACAATACAATATTCGCCATCAACCATAGCTGCAATACATTTCCCTCATAAAAGAGGGTTGCCTTCTAGGGAAAAAAACCCTAACATAATCTCTACTATTAGATTTGTGACCTTATAATGAACGGTCCAAATTTACAACGAAATTACAATATAGATTTACAAGGCAATTTTTCCTTCAGGGGCTTTGCCCCCGAACCCCCGTTGGGGGCCCGCTTGCCCCCAGCCAGGGGGATAGCCCCCCCCGGACCCCGCAAAGGGGGTACCCCCCCTATGCACTCCCCCACATGGAAGAGTGTACATACTTCTAGGGTGTAAATACTTCATGGGGTATAAACACGGCTGAAAGTAAAAGACCTCTGAATCAGGAAGATAATCAGGCTCCACAACCAACATATTATACTTCATGTTTTGATGATCATTAAAGAAATGAAAATTGAAGTAACAAGGTGTCCCACCTATTTAGTTATTATTTAAGTAGACCCTTAACGATATATATTATTATTTATTTGTCTCAACTAATTAGTTAAGTTGATTAAGCTTAACAAAAGAAAAGTAGTTGAACTACCATAACTTATTAAGAAATAATAAAATCTCAATCAATTGAAGAGACAAAAAGAGGGAGAGAACAAAAGGAGAACTTCTGATGTAAGGTCTACTCTATATTTGTGAGATCATTCTTTTCTTCATTAATTCTGAGTTTACTAGAAAGCTTAACCATCTTGATGACAATAGGGTCTTATTGAAGGCAAGAAGATTCAGAACTGAATCACATCTTTCTGCAACTTGTTTCTAAAGGTGTATGATCTATCTTTGGTAGTATGTGTGTTCTTATTTATTTATGGATTAGATTTCATGACCGATAAATAATATTTTGCAGAGTCAAGTGACAACATTTTTATGGCAAGCTGATCTAGATCTTTAGCTTCAGTTTTCTTTTGTTGTTAGAGTCTTTTTGTGTGGTGCTCATCAGAGACTTCTAAGTTTGAATTTGGTCCCACCCTCACAAGGGTTTGTAAAGAGAGTTTTGCTCTGTATCTCAGAATGAAGTTAATATAAAAATCATATTTCTGATTTCAGTTTCACATGCATATCTTAATGATATTGTTCATATTTTACTTTTTTTCTTGTCTCTTTTCCTGTACACACTTATGTATATCTTTGCTTCTTTTCTTTTTCACATTTCATATAACGTATAAAATTAATCTTAGTCCCTAGTACATATTACATGTTGATTAAGATATTGTTTTGAATTAAAGGCTATAAACTCTGGGTAACATTCCCAACTATTTTTCCTTAGCCTAGCAAGATTTGAAAATGCTTGAGTAAGGTTCTTCATACCTTTTCCTCGACATTGGGCTAATTATTTTAATGAGAAAAGATCAAATCAATTCATCTCATTGCCTTGAAAATTCAGAGAAGTTGTTGTAAAGCACATCTCCCATTTGTATGAACTTGCATGTCAATTTGACCAACTCGACCTGAATGAATTAGAATGCATTGAGGGTTTCGAACCTAATGATTTATTTACTGTTGTTACGAGGAAAATATCTCTATGGCTAGGGGTAAATCACAACATACGGAAATGACTGCAGAAACCAAATCTAATCTCAAGTATGCTATATAAAAAAATATGCTAGCAAGACAAGATAAAAGGCCTACCTCGTCCAGATGTTCGATAAAGTCCACCATTGAGCACTTGAACTAAAGAAATACACCTGCAACTAGTCCTCAACAACCAATAAATGCTAGCATATGGTGATAATATATAATTTTAGCACATTCGATAGCATAATCCATCAATATTCATAACAAATACACCCATGGAATAACAATTCAAATATTCGCAAGATACTAATTGGACGAGAAAAGAGTATTTCTATTAAAATGTAACCAACAGAAGTGAATGAATTACAAACTTCCATGTCGGCACGGTTTAGAACAGAGAAACTAAGTTCCTTCCAGCTGGGCCTCCACCACTTCAATCCTCCACCAAAGGCAAGCTCCTATAAGAGAGACAATGAGGTTCTCAATCAATAAGGGAAGAGCTTGGGGGATGAACAATGTGTTTAGACTTAAAGGAAAAAGGGATGCAGACTCAATGTGAAGTGAATAATTTCTCCAGAGTAACTTTTCTCTCAAAGTTGAATTCTTCTCCTCTTTTCCATAGCTTGGATTTGGCCCATTTGTAGCCTTAAAGTGGAACTGAAGGGTCAATTCAGAACGTTTCCAGTATATGGAAGGCAATGGATCATAGATCTCATGACGTGACATGGAAACTCAACACAATTTTTTAATTTTGGGCAAAAATCCCGATGTACGCGGGCTATAGTGGTGCAACCTGCGTATACACATGCTGTAATATAGGCAGGGTGCGTATATGTGGAAAACACATGTTTTTAGTTCTAGAATTTGCAAAAGGGGACTTCTAGTCTGCATAGGGAAATGAAAAAAGGACCTCTATGCAAGATTTCATAGGGTGAGGAAAATCTTGCTATAATAGATGCCCCCTAATATGTGAGGTTAGAGGAATATCTACGATGGCCAAAATACATTATAAAACCCAGAAGTGGAGTAACGGGGATCCATCTGGAAGAACTAGTTTCTCATTACAATCTGCACTGACTTTGCACACATGGCTGCCAATTTAAATTACACTACAGATCCATGTGAAAATATACCAAACAACTGTCCATGGCCATGAATAGGAAATACAAAGGTGGCTACATGCCAAAGGATGTCATAGTCACGAACAAGGCCTAGTAAAACCAGTCTCAAAATCAAGATGAATATATCTGTATACAATGGAGTACAATCTGATCTCCCATGATCACTAAAGTCACAGAGGTACTAGTCCAATTAAAGGTAGCAACAACTCAGGGAAGTTGCGACTATAAACTGATGTCTTCAATTCTTCTACACAATCCACCAAAGGTGCAAGTTTACATCGTGTGAATAAAGGAGTTGAGGTCGAACACAATGAGACTTCATTTGATTACCAATCATTGAGGTATACCATTAACAAACACGAGACAACCTATCGATGATGAAAGTAGGTATCAAGGCATCGAGTACATTCTTACAAGTGTGGATAAAGGATTCAAGGTCGAAAACTTGAAGAAATCATCGATAAAGAGACATTGATGTATTCCCAACCGTTGATGGTGAGAGAACCTGCCACTAATGACTGCAAGCCTCTAGGTACTCATAGGACTCTAAGTCTTGTCTCCAGAATAGATGAGCTGAAGTTGATGGAAGGAGGCCCACTGAAAGGAGAGGTAAAAATATTTAGCTTGATGATTTGGAGGAAATCAGACGAAGAACATTTGCAAGAACCAACAACCCTGTGCATCTTTTGTGTGTGCCAAGTGTAAGTGGTTCATGAAAAAGACCCTCTGAATAGCAGCTAATGAGGAAAATTGTTGATAAAGGCGAGGAAACCACCAATAGGGCTAATGGAATCCAAGAAATTGCACGAATCCCAATGTGTGAATAGATGTCTGCCGTCGAACACAAGGGAAACCACCCGGTCAACGACCAATGAGGAAATGTCGACAGCTGGGTTCAAGGTTACCTATCAATGAGGAAAGTAGGACCAGGGTGCACAATAGGACTACAACTTCATGCGATTTTGAGACAAACTGAGGGTATGACCGACATGAAAATTTAAGAGTTTTGAGGAATGACCGACACAGGTTGATAGACATCCTTTGAACAAGAGCATGAGACATATGGAAGACTCTAGCAATAGACTCAATGATGAAACCTTGAGATGCAGGAGACATCAATCAAACTCTCCATAGGGACTGGAAGAGTAACCAGTTGGGGGAGTAAACTCTCTGTAACGAGTTCAACTTCCTAAGGTCATGCTAAACCCAAAATTATGATGATAAGTGGACTAAAAAATTTTGTGCATTGTTCAAAGGTGACAGGACTGCTGCCATTATAAGATAATACTCCCTTCCCACCCGTATTTTTTTGCTTTTTCATAGTAAAATGAATGCTATGATACATAGGAGGAAATGAGTGTCACAAGTAAGAAAAACTAGTTCCAACAGTGGAACATGCCTATGCTCAATGCAAGGAGGTGCATGCGGGATATGGACACTCAGGGGAATGTCCCTCCTGGGTGTAGGGTGTCAAGCTGCGAAGGATATAAACAAGGCTCTGCTTGGTTGAGGATGTAAAACTACTCAGGTAAATGGTTTATAACGCAAAGCGAGAACCGACGATAGGCTCAATACTGCAAGCAAGGGCATGATATACAATCACAACTTAACGCCAAAAATGTCCTTTTTCGTAATCTTAGTCTACTTGGTTTGAAAAATGGATAAAATTGTACCAAATAGATGTCTTTTCAAATCCAATTTACGAGTGTGAAAGAGACAAGTTCTAGCGACAATCTTTTCACTTTTTGAAAACGAGTTGGAAAAGAGATTAAATCAAACTCGTGACCTTTCAAATCCAATTAATGAGTGTGAAAGAGACAAATTCACTCAATAATATTTTTTCTTTTTAAACGATTTGGAAAAGAGCTTAAATCAGACTCGTTAGCGAATTTCTAGGTGGCATGTCACGGGGAGGCCAAGGCTCCCATGCAGGATTTCTGTGAAAGTTCAACAACTCACAGGTAGCTAACACAAGCTTGGGAAAACCCAAAGTTTTCCAAGTCGAGGAGGATGCAATACTTGTAGAGGTTACCTTCTCCATGATATATCGGAGAATGTCTCTTACCTGAAAAGGTATAGGAGGAGGAATTTGATACCCCGAAAGAACATCCCAATCAAAGGAAACCTCTCCAAGACTTGGAGGGAGAGTACTCGGGGAGAGAAAAACTCTCTCTTGTTCAGAAGGTGCAGTACTAGAAATGATAATGAAATCATATAGAAGGTATAGAAATAGAGATATAAGAGTGGGATCGACCAAAAATTGCATCAGCGCGACCACTTCTTCAACCATTGGTTGAATAGGATGCAAGACAAAAAGGTTAGGAGACACCTCACCCCAAAAATAGGAATGGTCTCGGTTGAATATTGCATCGAAACAACCACTGGTTGAACAAGATGCGAGACAACAAGGTCAAGAGATGCATCAACCCCTAAAGGAAGAGGGGTGTCAGCCGAATATATCATTGGCATGACCGTTGTATCAACCAAAGAAGGTTGGGAAGAAAAAGATGACTCAGAACCCGAAGGGCTCCCCAGTAAGGACCACACTTCTGGTAGCACAATAGTAGCAGGGCACAACGAGTAAGGTGATATCCTTCGCAAATCCTACAAAGGAACTTGGGCTTATGTATTACACGTCTAGGATTCTCAATCGTATGAATTCCCCCATCATGACTTGTAGTGGTTGGTGACATGCTCCCAGCATGACTTGTAGTGGCTGGTGACATGCTCCCAGCATGACTTGTAGAGGCTAGTAGAAAATCTCCAACATGACTAGCAGAGGTTGGTGATGAATCCCCAACATGACTAGCAGAGGTTGGTGATGAATGTGCAGTGTGACTAGCGATGACTAGATTTTTTTCCCCAAAATGAATTGCAACAGCTGGTTGCTGGTCTTCAACATGACTTGCATACGTTGTTGACCAATATCCAACATGACTAGCAGAGGTTGGTGATATAATGCCAGTATGAACTACAATGACTGGACTTGTGGCGACGATGGGTTGTGGCATTTGAGACCAAGGTTCCGAGAAAGACTGGTTTTAGGAAATTGTAGGACAAGAAGGGTTCTGGTATACACCATGGCCCTGTACGACATGATAGTATCCTCCCCCATACTGATTCATAAAGGGGTGTAAGGGTATTGACACCGAGGAATCCGCTTGCGAAGAGAAAGCGACATGAAAAGGGTTACTCATGTGAGGATATATGGTGCCCCTAGACAAAGGAAATTTGTGAAGGGGGTTGCCTATACTATAAAAATAACTCCCCCCGGATGAAACACTAGAGGACAAATGGAGATCTGCCATGGGAAAAATATTCGTAGGAATCGACATAACGAAATAAGGATAGGTGGATGGAGTGTAATAAGTAGAATGGCCGCCCATTTGAGCACTTGCTCTTGGAAAAGTGGATTCATAGGAAGGAAGATTCCAACCTCCTACTGTAAGAGTTATTTGAGGGATATGACTCCCACCAAACAGAGAGGGAGAATAAGGAGGTAAGACAGAGGGTGGAAAGTGTGAAGACATGTTTGGCATACCATGAGAAAAATGATTATAGACCCAAGGCATTGAATGAGTATCATAATTCTGCATAATGTTATGAAACAAGGATGGATTCGTCCCCATGAAATGAGTGAATGTCATGGGGGAAGTATCATTAAATGAGGGCGCCAAAGGGACTCCACTATCCATGATAAGGAAAACTCACGATGCAATACAAAATCCTAAGGTCAACTAATAATCAAAGAGCACACAAAAATAAAACAAAAGGCCAATATGCACACAAATGGGATAAAGTGGCTGAAAGTGGCCTCCCTCCCTAAAGTAGGTATGCCTCGCCGAAGAGGGGTCTGAGACTCCCTGATAAATATCGGAGGTATCAGAATTAGTTATAAGGGCCCTCATGGGCTTGTTGGCCCTTGACTAGGTTTTGTGGAAACACTAGTCATGTTTGACCAACTTTGGGACTTCGACAGGCTGGTCGAAGATGGAATGCCAGGCGAAGCGGAGATCGCAGGATATCACCCCCCTTTGCGGGATTTTTGGGTTTAGGGTTTATATAACGGGTATGGGATGTCAGCCGATCGGTTTACCCAAGCTTAGGCCTCTTTTGTAATGTATATTTAAGTAGCTAGGTGTTGTGAGAAGTAGTGACTAGATCTAGTAGATCAGAGGTATGCAGTGCTAAATGTTGTATTGTGCTAAGTGCAAGTGATGTAAACAATTGGATCTATGTGATTGAGTTAGCTCTGTGCATATTGTGTATTGAGAACTTGTAGGGCTAAGTGCACGTGATTGTAAGAAAGGCTTTGTGTTGTGCCAAGATCAGGGGAGGAAGATCTGGAGAGGTGCGCGCAGATCTCCTATCCTATGCAGACTTAGTTTTGATGCTCTGTGCATGTAAGGAGATTGACAGAAGATAATAAAGAAGACGAAGAGTTGGTGGATGTAGCCCCGCGCTGAGGTGAACCACGTATATCCTGTGTTATGGTTGCTTTGTGTGATTGATGTGATTTATGCTTAGTGTTGTCATCTTTATGTATGTTAGATGCATCAGATATAGTAGCTTAGTGCTTAGTAATGTGAATGAATGCTAGATCTGCTCTATTTATATGTGCTAAGTACATGGATGTGTTAGATCTTGTTGAATACTTCATTGTTCTGTAATTAGGGTTTTACCTACGATGTGAATAAGGGTTAAATGCTAATGAATGTTAACTTCTAAGTGCTCTGTTAAGTATTGTAATCACATATTTGTGTCCCAGCTAGGTTGCAGACACTTGAGTCCTGCAACCCCCCTTGCCTCTACCTCGGGTGAGACTTCATCTGCTTTGCAGGTGTTGCCGAAAGGGTTGGCAGTTAGGGTTTTGTTGGTGTGCTATTGAAGCATTGAACCCTAGGTCTGCCCCTGTGCCAAAAAATGGTTATGTTGTCGGGACCTGAAACTGTGATTGTTGGGAACTGAGGAAAAGATAAATCTCTGTGCGTAGATATGTTTCTATAGTGCGCAATACTCTACTTGACTTATGAAGATCTCTGCTAATAAGAGAAGCTCAATCTGAAGAAAAGAGGTAAGATCTTAAAGCTTTGTGCTCTGATAAAGGTAAGATAAGTGGAAATTTTTGCTTCGAAAGAATGGATCTAGGTATGTTTAATAGATTTGGTCCTAGTTTGAAAACTAGGGCATAAATCGAGGAAAGAAGATATAATATGAATAGATCTGATAGAAATAGTGAAAGATATGTCATTACGATGCATAGAAAGAATTTTTGGACTAACAAGTGGATGCAAGATCCTAGAAATAATTTTTTGCAGGTCCATCACTGTGATCCCAATGCGCAGTACATGAAAGGTTGGGGATCATTTAAGAGAAAGCGAGGATTGACTCTTTGTTATAGTTGTAGAAGATCGAGACATCTTGCTAAGGAATGCACTGGTAGAGGTCCTATTTTCCTTTGTTGTAAAGCTACTGAACATAAAGTTTTGGATTTCCCTAGAATGATTGCTAAAGTTGAGAAGATGAACACGAGACAAGAAAACCCTGAGGAAGGTCAAGAGACTAAGAATATGATAAAGAACCAGAAAGAATCAGAGGCTATATTATTGCAGATGAAAGAAACACTGAGTGATCACAGAGACATCAGTTTATCAGAGATTTTAAATGAGAAATAGTGCATAGAAACAAAAATAGGAGACTTCGACATAGACTGTGTATTGGATGCAGAAACACAGGTGAACATTATGACATAAAGTACTTGGGAAATCTTAGGAAAGCCTGCTATGGTTCCTTCACTGGGAGGAATATGATTGTTTAAAGGAAAGCTAATAACCCTATGTGGAAGACTTTCCCATGTACCTATGATTTCTCATGGAGCATCGACAAAAGACGAATTCAAGCTCATTAAGTTTTTTGAGAACAACGCCCCCTTTGCTCTTTTTATAGGAAAGACCTGGGTTGAGAAATATCAGATCTGAAGGAAAGAAGAAGAGGAAGCTCTAGAACAAAAAAACAAAGAATTAAGGGATTTCATGGCTAGGAGAATAACATGCTTAATAGAAGAACATGAGGACAAGTCAAAGCAACTGAAGGCCAGAGACCTAGCTGTCGAAGTTGAAAGAACGCAAGAAGAATTAGAGAACTTATCCATATAGGAGAGTAGAGCATCTACTCTAGAAATAGTAAGAGAAGAAGTATTACCCTTGAACCCTGTGAAAGGACCTCATCTGTGTGAAGTTACTATGCCAAGAGGAGATACAAACAAGAATGGAAATAGGAATCCAGAGACGCAGATCACAGGAAAGAAAGCTAGTAAACTCAGTAAGAAGAAAGCAAAGCTAGAAAAATTGCAAGAGGTTCCAGAGAGAACTTCGCAGAAGGAAGGCTTGCATAACTTGAACCTCACCGGAATAACAGAGCAACGCAAATTGGCACTTCGCCACGGTGGAGAAAAATGACCGTTGGAGGCATCCCGACCGTTAGAATGACGCTCCAGAATGGTAGAAATGAAGTTATTGCTGGAACATTCGCCATTGGACCGTTGGGACCATGCCATAACGGATGGAATGGCATTGATTGAGGCATTCCTACCCGTTGTAAGAACCCGTTACGATGTTATCTATTTAATCCGTCGAATTTCTTACTATGGACACTTTTTCCAATTGTGATTATTCGAACCCACAGAGAGCTGATTATTACCGCATAGTGCTTATTGAGACCTCGCCATCCATTCTGCTACTTTGATTATTCGTTCACCGACCTGAGATATTAGATCTCGAGCGTGTATGCCCGGTGACTTTAGTGCAATAGAGAAATCTTTCGAAGAGATTCTCATAGACCTCATGGCTGATAAGGTCATGTTCGCAGGAGCACAAAATTTGTTGACAAGAGGAGTGCAATCATCCCCATCAACTGCATGTCAATCTGGGCCCTCCTGAACTGTGACAGAGAAACGAACCAAGCATCATGATGACTTGGAAAATGTGAAGCTCATCCCATCAATCTTGCTCAACTACATCCCACCTCTGGCTGGCGCGGTGAGTCGTGACAGAGTCCCGAGGGACTTCGACTACACAATGATCACCACGTACCTCTTGAAAGGGATACACGCAGTAGGACTACAGTTAGAGAGGATTCCAATGCTTAAGATCAATGAATTCAACTTGGGATGTCACAAAAACTATGGAATGCTCGCACCACACAAGTATTTGACCAAGACAACGGGGAAGAAGTCGAGTATAATTCCCCAGACTTGGACCATGGACATCGCAAGATTGACCATCCTCATTGTAATGAAGTTACCACACTCCGACATACATTAGGAGGTTAATGTGTGTGTTAAACTACTGTTGTCATGCTTCTATGGAAGTTACTTATGGTTGGATAGGCACATCATATTAGATCTGATGTTGAACCCTCGGATCACTGGATTGAGCATGCAAGGACCAGACCCACATGAATTTTACCCAGGGAAGGCTGCAGATCGTGCCCTGGAGTAGACAATAAAATACACCTATGGCGATGTGGAGAAGGGGAAGTGGGGCTATAAGGTAGCCTCCATCCATAATGGCACAGTTCACCTAGCTTTCTATTTTAATGCTAGTAATCTCGTCAGGAAGAATAGGCCAACGCAGGTCATGGGGTTTGTCGTCGACCTTGCAAGAAAATGATTTGAAGGGATGAAAATGAACTGGGCAAGCTACCTCATCAACCAGTTAGATCAAGACTATCGTGAAGCTCAAGATCAGGGCTACAAGTTCCATTTCAGTTGGTTGTTGATCCTCATTGCCTTCATTTCTTGGGATATGCCGGAAGGAGCGACCTTCCCTGAAATTCAACCATCCAAACCACTAGCTACAAAGTTCACTATGCTCTGGTATTCGAGCAACATGGAAAAATAATTGCAGTCAAACACGGTGTTCCACACCTATTATCTACAGCTGAAGAGGGGCATTGAATCCTTCCATTGCATGACTTCGAACACACTTCATAGGTTCAGGCCAATTCTGAAGTTCCGCACAGATAGGCACTTCATCTATATCACTACATGCGAAGACGAACACAAAGAAGAGCTCCAATCCTATTACAAAGTCACTGAGGAAGATATGGAAGAATTAAAAAAGGAATGGCCTGCAGAATTCCTCATACCAGTCGAACAGATAGAACTTTATAACCCCAACCTCATCGGAAGTCCTGTAGTCACTTGCAAAGAATATGATGCACCCAGTAGCAGCAGGAAGAAAAAGAAGGAAGATGTACATGAATTAAGCAGTGCATCAAAGGAAACTACACTAGATTCACCTAAAGGAGGAGGAGGTGAAGAAGTAGACAAAGAAGAGGATGAAGGGGGAGAAGACAAGCAGAAGCAGGGCGAAGTAACACCGCCTAAAGATCCCCTTCCAGAAGTAGAAAAATCCAAGAAAAGAAAGGGTTCCTCGATGAAACCTTCATCACGAAAGAAGTCAAAAGCCAATAAACCTCCATTCCACACTGTGCTCATGGTGGATGATATTGACCTCATCATTCCTCCGTATCAGATACCTCAGAGGACATTTTGTAGCAAAGCAAAGCCAAACAGGAGAATGAGCTTTCAAAGGGGTACAACATGCTCTTTATTTGATCTACACAGTGTCTACTGCGCCATTGTTAGCAGGGGAAATAGAAGTAGGAGATGAGCTTTCCCAGCTACGTAGATTAGCAGACTCGACCGAGGCTCACCTTTGTCGGGTCCAGGAGGAAAAGGAGCAGGCCACAAAGGCATTAAATCAAGCAAAAGAAGAAATAATAGAGCAACTCCGGATTGCGCAGCAAGAGAAAGATGACCTCCAGGTGAAGTTTGCAGAGGATAAAGCGTAGATCCAGAAGGAGAAAGAAGAATTTCTTGTAAAGAAGATGGGAGTTAAAGAAGTAATCACCAGAGCACTTCACTCTATGCTGGGCCTCGCATAGATAGAATAAGACATATTTGAGAGCCAAGTAGGGAAGCTCGATGAAGCCATTAGCAACTCCAAGCACGAATAACAGAACTGGAACTACAAACTGTGCCAAGCACTCCACAGGAAGTGCAAGATTAGATAGAAGAAACTTTCCGGAGCGCACTTGAGAGAATCAAGGCATTGGCCTTGGAATGCAAGCAACTCAGTAGTCGAAGTGTGCAGACCTATGAGCGCCTTGAAGAGGACCCTAAACTAAGGACATTGGAGTCACAGCTCCAGTAGGCAAAGCAAAACGTAGCAACAATATAAGCACATTTGAAGCCACTATCAACAGTTGAGAGGATGAAAAGGTCCCAGGAACAGTGAACGATTCAACAATAGGTCCATGCCATCCAGAGTAAAGTCATGGAAGTGACCTAGAGGCTCCAACCAGTGAAAGATGAAGCTTGCACACTTTTTGAGGAGATTGAAGGACAAGGTGCACAACTAGAACAAGTAGTTTTAAATGTGTTGACCTGCACATAATAGATCTAGCTAAACAATGATACACACATTTGCAGAGAGAATTGGAAAAGGAAGAAGAAGGAGAGAAAGAATGGAAATAATTCTCATTAACCGTTATGAATAATGAATAATTTACACAGGATATACTCTATATATATCAATGAGTTCGACTTGAGGTGAACCAAGTCACCATAGTTGTGATCTAGAGTGATCTGGGCACACACCAGTAGTTATGGGAGTGAACTGCCACCTATTCTAGTCTATCAGGCAGTTACGGGAGTGAACTGCCACCTAGTTGAGTTAACTAGTCAACTAGTCTTCAGTTAACTGATTGAACAAAAAGTAGTGAGGAGT
>SNQJ01S0242909.1:0-10639 GCA_010110895.2 Picea sitchensis
ACAGTTTGATTATCACACAATTAATCATGCTTATTTTCTTTAACTGATTTTTCTTTGTAATCTTTAATCATTTATTCAATTAGGGTCGTTACAATCATACTCCCTTGCTTGAAAATTTTCATGGTCTCTTATCCATGAGCTCACGCATGGTCTATCCATGCTTCTGGATCTCTGCTTCATTCTCCCAGCTGGCATCTTCAACTGGATGGCCCTTCCACTTGACCAAATATTCAAAGTATTGCTTTCGCCTGGTCTTTTTGCTCACTCTTTTGTCCAGTATGCGCTCCATCTGCGACGTATCTGTAACTCGCATCTATTTTTTCCACTGGATCACTGGCTTTTCATTTTCCATCCCTGTTTCCTCAGCTTTATATGGGTACAAATCTGAGACATTGAATATTGGAGAAATTTCGATCCCATCGGGTAATTCAATCCCGTAAGCATTTGCCCCAAATTTCTTTAAGACCTTACATGGTCTGATTTTCTTCATCTTCAGTTTATTATATGTTCCTCTCGGGAACCTTTCCTTTTTCAAATGTGCCAGAATCAAATCACCAACCTCAAATTGAAGTTATCTCCTGTGTTGATCTGCTCTGTGCTTATATTCCTGGCTTGAATTCTGCAATCGCTCCTTCACCTAGCTATGAAGTTCCTTCATTGCTTCTGTGAAACCTTCTGCACTAGCACTGTTAGTCGCAATCTGTTCTGAATCTCTCAATTCAGAAATTCCTCTCGGTTTCATTCCATAGACAATCTAAAATGGACTCTACCCTGTGCTTCTGTTAACTAAGTCGTTATAAGAAAATTCCGCCTGTGGTAATATGTTGTCCCACTGGTTGTGGTGTTTTATCACCAGGATTCTCCGCAAGTCTCCCAGACTTTTGTTCACCACTTATGTCTGTCCATCCTTCTGAGGATGATAATATGAACTGAACGATAAGTTAGTTCCCAGCTTCTTCCATAACGTCCTCCAAAAGTGTCCTATGAACTTAGTGTCTCGATCTGAAACTATGCTTGTTGGCAAGCCGTGAAGTCGAATGACTTCTTTGAAAAACATATTCACAATGTGAGTTGTGTCACTAGTCTTCTGACATGGAATGAAGTGTTCCATCTAGGAAAATATATCCACCACCACAAAGATTGAGTCAAACCCTCTTTGTGTTTTTGGCAACCCCAATATGAAATCCATGTTGATTGCATCCCACGGCTTCTCAGGTATGGGAAATGGTTGATAAAAACCTGCATTCTGCCTCTTGCCCTTTGAATGCTGGCAAATTTTGCATATGTCCATGAATCTCTTGACATCTGCTTTCATTCGCGACCAAAAATATGACTCATTCAACTTTGCGAACGTCTTGTCATGACCAAAGTACTTGGCCAATCCTCCATTGTGTTTCTCCTTCAGCAAATTCTCCCTCATGGAGCATTTTGGAATACAAAATTGATTACCTTTAAACAATAATCCTTCTTGGATCATATATTCTTCCCATTGGCTTCTATCTCTAAGAATTGGATTCTCAACTGCTTCATATGCCTCCTTGAAATCTAGATCATTTCTGTACGTGTCCCTAAGATCATCAAAATCCAATGTTTTGACTCTGAACTCCTGCAATAGAAAACACTTCATGCTCAAAAAATCAACAACTTTGTTAGCAGTACCAGAAATATGTTTAATCACAAAAGTGAAATTTTGCATATATTCAACCCATTTAACATGTCTCTAATTCAACTTCTCCTATTGAGTTACAAACTGCAGTGCATGATTTTCACTGTATAAGACAAACTCCTTTGGGATCAAGTAATGTCTCCATTTCTTCAATGCCTGAATGATAGCATAGAACTCCTTGTCATACGTGGAGTATTTGACTTTGGCTTCATTTAGCTTCTCGTTGAAGTATGCTATCGGCTTGTCTTCTTGACTCAAGACCGCCCCTATTGCAAATCCACTTGCATCGCATTTCACTTGAAATGTCTTCTTGAAATCCAGCAACACCAAAATTGGTTGTTCCGTGATCTTCCTCTTCAAAAAATTAAAACTCTTCTCAGCTTCTTCTGTCCAGTGAAAAGACTTATGTCTCTTCTTCACTGTGTCCATCATCGGTGCACTAATTCCACTGAAATTTCTAATGAATTTTCGGTAGAAACTAGCCAATCCATGAAAACTTCTCACCTCAAATATATTCTTCAGTGATGGCCAATTCTTGATTACATCCACCTTACCTGGATCCATCCTCAATTTATCTGCAAAAATAACAAAACCCAAATAAACGAGCTCTGTCTTCATGAATGAGGATTTTTTCATGTTTATCAGCAGCTTCTCCTGTTGTAGCTTCTGCATCACTGTAGCCAAATGTTTCAGATGCTCTGCCACTATTTTACTGAAAATCAGTATGTCATCCAGATAAATGATAACAAATTTTTCGATGAACTCCCTCAGGACATCGTTGATCAACCTCATGAAAGTACTCGGTTCATTTGTTAAGCCAAATCGAATAACAAGCCATTTGTACAACCCTTCATTGGTTTTGAATGCTGTCTTCCATTCATCACCTTCTCTCATTCAGATTTGATGATAACCGCTTTTCAAATCATTCTTCAAAAATTAGTTTCCTCCCCTCAAGCAATCCATCAAATCATCCATCCTTGGCAATGGAAATTTGTACCTGATGGTTATCTTGTTAATCACCATGGAGTCAGTACACATCCTCCAGCCTATGTCTTTCTTCAGACTAAGTAATGTCAGAACAACACATGGTCTCAGGCTTTCTCTGACTAAACCTTTGTCCAACAAATCCTGGACTTGTCTTTTGACCTCTTCATTCTCCTGCGGCGTCAATCTGTACATTGCTTTGTTTGGAAAACTGGCTCCGGGTATGAGATCAATATGATGACTCACACTTCTAATCGGTGGAAAAGAACGAGGTAGTTCATCCACTACTATGTCAACGAACTCTTCCAGTAGTTCTTGAACCTCTTCTGGTAAATCATCCACTCTTGTGCTAGTCAAAACAATCTTCAGTTTCCTGACCATGATGAATTGTGGTTCCTCCTTCTTAACCTTGGTAAGAAGTTCCTTCCCACTCATGAGAAGTACAGTGTTGCTTAATTCAGGTTTCACCTCCTTATATTTGATTGGAAGCAGCATGTGAGTTCTCCCATTCTTCTCTAGGGTGTATGTGTTCATTCTCCCGTCATGAATCACATTCCTGTCATCTTGCCATGGTCTACCTAGCAATAGATGACAAACATGCATAGGAATAACATAACAGAGTATCTTATCATTATATCCTCCTATCTTAAATTCAACTAAACATTGTTTAGTGACAGTTACCTGATGTCCTTTTTGTAGCCACAAAACTTTGTATGGGCTTGGGTGATCAATCATCTCCAGTTCCAATTTCTCTACCATCTCTGTAGAAACAAGGTTATTTATGCTACCACTGTCCATAATGACCTTGCATACCCTATCCTTGGTCTTGCAAGAAGTCCGGAAAAGTCTGTTTCTTTGGACTGAAATCTCCACCTCCTTCTCTGGTGTCAACAGAGCTTTTCGCATCATCAACGATCTTCCGCCTTCAACATCTTTTGCCTCAATGTTTCACCTCTGTGCTTCAGCGATGTGAGTCTCTCCACTCTCTTTATTTTTATCTGGACACTCATAATACTTGTGTCCAATCTTTCCACACGTGAAGCATGTTATTACTCCACCTCTTCCTCTTCCTCTACCTCTGGTACAAGAAAAAATATTATTGTCAGCATAATCTCCTCTCTGTTCAGTATGTTTCCCTCGTTGTTTAGCATATTTCCCTCACTGTGAGCTTCCACCTCTCTTAGTTCAAGTCTAAGGTTTCTTCCATTCCTCCTTGGGTTTCTAATTTTTATCCTGGGCAACTGATTTGCCTCTGGGATGACTTTTGCCTCGACCTCTTTGACCCTACTTTCGGCTCATCTTATCTTCAGCTTTTAGAGCCATCTGATAAGCATCCTCCACCGTTCGGATGGTTACCATTCTCATCTCATCTTGAATGTCGTATCTCAAGCCCTTCATGTATCTGGCAACCTTTTCATCATCGTTTTCTTGATGACCTACCCTGATGTTCATCTTTTAGAATTCTTCAGTGTATTCTTTCACTGCCATCAGCTTCTGTCTCAAGTTCTGCATCCTTCGAAACAGAGTAATCTGATAATATATGGGGATGAATTTTGCCTTCATCTTCGCGATCATTCTATCCCAGATTTTGATCTTCTACTTGCCTTTGCAGCGTCTGTCATCTTTTAGCTCATCCCACCACAATGTTGCATGTCCTTTTAATCTCGTGACAGCATGTTTGACCTTCTTTTCCTCTTCGACATCTTCATAGTCAAAATATGTGTCCATAGCTCTAATCCAGTCTAGAAGCTCCTCTGCATCCAAGTTCCCCTCATAAAATGGAATGTCCATTTTCGTTCTTGCACCCATTCTTGCAATATCTCTAATCAAGCATTCCTTTGTTGCATCTTCGGCTGCAACTTCCTCATCTTCATGTTCAGCCTCAATTTCACTTTCATAATCACTAAGATCCCCAGCACTGACTGTATGCCTCTGTGTTGTCTCCATGTCTTCGATTCTGGCGCGTAGGTCACACATCTCTCTTTCCATGGCTGGATCAGTCATCTGCCTACCCCTTCTTCTCGGCATTTCCCTGTCCTCTCGCGGATCAGGTGTTTTCCTATCTCTTCTTCTCAGCGGCATGGTGAATTCTACTTTTCCCTGCTAAAGAAAGCAAAGAAAACTTTTTGTGCTCTAATACCACCCTGCCGCAACCCCTCCCCAACCCGCGGGTTGGGTGGTCACGTACATAGGATCTTTCCCCTTACAATGGCCCAAAGAGATCTCAGAAATGGCTCCTTTATTTCCCTTTCAGGAAATCTGCACCCACAATCAACTTCGAGGAATTCTAACTTGTACTTCGGGAGATCGGACTTCTCTCTTTCGTGAATCCGATGGTCAAGTGCTTTGTCTCTCAATCTCCTAAAACCCGAAGACATTCAACACTTGACCCTCTCTCTCTATATTTCAGATTTCTCCTTATCGCGATTTCAGGAGTTGCGATGTCAAGCAACTCGTCCCCTCGACTTTCGAAATCTGATTTACCGAACCTCCGATGTGCTCCCAACCTCTGACTTTTCAACAACCCTCCATTCCGTTGGGACTTCGAACTTCACGATTTCTCGAATCTTGATGTGAATATTTCGGGACTCCACCCCTTGAAACCTTGAAATGGTTAACGAAATTTGACCTCTGTTTCGATAGTGTGCCACCTGTCCACCCTGCCGATTCCTATGGCCCACACAATCCTTTTGTCCCTTTGGGACTTCGCGTTTCATAATTTCGCGAACCCTGTTGCAAGGATTATGGGACTTCAATCTACGAAACCCTGAAATAGGAATGTACCTGCAAATCCAACGGCTCCTGTTGGCTTAAATCTATGGTTCTACCTCTCCTGAGCTTGAACCTTTGGGAATAATCGTTGTAACTAGCCTGCTCCTCCGTGAGATCTGATGGTTCATGGGACTTTGCGAACTCTCCAAAGAGAATTCCGACCGTCCGTCTCTTCTCTTCCCAAGGACTCCTGCAAATTTTTACCAAGTGGTTTTCCCACAGTACTCAACTGCCTACGACGCAAATTTGCAACACCTTCTCACTATTCCATACATAGACTTCCTGTGGTTCCTTCAACGAAATTGAAGGCTTTATCCTTCCTGAGCCTTCTCCAACTCTGATTCTTGAAAAAGACTCTTGCACGCACTCCTTGCGGCAAACCTTCAAGCACTTCCAAGCGTTGAACTCCTTTCGACTCTACGCACACCCTGCAACAACAGTCTTTCAATACCTCGCTCAGGTCCACAACTCTGATACTTTACTCGGCCTGCGCACTCCTTGCACGGTTCCTGTGTCTAGCTGCATTTCTGTGGGAATGAGAACAAAAGATATCTTATCTGAGCTTTCAGAGACAAACCTTTGAACCCTTTGTCAATGCACTCCTTGCGGACAATTCAACTGCACTCCTTGCAGGAACACTTGTTCAGATAGAGAAACAATTGAAACTCATTTCCCTTACTCTCTCTCTCTCTCTCTCATATTTCAGACATTCAACAAGAAATCATTCATACATAGCGTAAAATAAATTGAATGACAAAAAGAGTAAAACCATGAGCATAACATTCAAATATGAATACACAGAGAATATTTGAACACCATGAGTCTGAATCAAAACCTTTTTGTATTAATCCAGGACTTATGTACATGGGTGTTCTCACTACAACTCTCTGCTTTTAAATGTTTTCCTTAATAGATTTTATACCATTCTTGATCACAATGTATGTTATGACAGTGGATTTATTAACCTCATTCCACACTTGCAAAGGCATTCCTTGTTTACACCATTCCTCACAATTAATGATAATGAGTAGAGACAATTGAAAAAGGCCATCAATTTATAGTAAAAAAATTTACAGGTATCATAAAATATGCTGATGAAAAATTGCAGTACAATTATGTAATGAATGTTAAGGTTGAAGATAATATCTAGGGTAATGCTACTTTTCAAGGCTATTATTGTTCATGGTAAAACTAATGTAATAAATTTTTAAAGTTGATACTATTGATTATGGTAAGGTTAAAAATTCAATGTTATTTGTTTTATGGTAATTGTAATTTATTTGCAAGATTTTCGTAACATAAAAGGGTAAAGTGGTTATCAGGTATGGTAAGTGTTATTGTAGTTTTGTGGTTATTCGCTAAAATATAAGATGTATTGTAATTGTAAATTATGGCAAGGATATTGTGATATAAATGTACGGTTTTTATTATTTTACAGTAATGAATTTTTGTGCAAAGCCAAACAAGCCAGTAGTAATGCAAGAGACATTACCCTTAACCACCAACGAATGGTCTTAATTTCGAACATGTTGTTAATGTCCTTTAAAAATTGATTTAGAGTATGCCTTGATGCCTTTATGCACTTGGGACCTGCGAAGATGGGCTCCTAATGGAGGTTGGAATAGGCTTGCCAATTACCCTGCTTGCTGCATAAATTATCATAGTCTTGAAATTTGATTTAAAGTACACCTCCCATGCATTATTGTAATGATGTAATTTAATGAGTTAATTAGTGTTTCACTATCGCAATTTGGATTAATGTAGATAGCCCTGTTGACTGCGATCTTGATGGTTATGTTTTTATCATTGGCTTAGTAGTCTTGGTCTTATTGTGTTGGGCGGGATGTAGACACCTCCATGTTCCTCAGAATAGTCGCTAGCCCTGAGACCTTAAATGGTTAAAATCGATGGGAACCTGGGCTTGAGCATTGCTTATGTGTCTTGGAGGTCCTAACCATTGCAGGGAAGGAAGGGTGGGTAGTCAATCCTATTTTTTTCGCTTGATTGACATTCATTACTGGTAGAGGTTTATGTGCATCTTAGATCTTTTGTTGTCATCGCATTGCATGCGTCATGTTCATCATCACACGAAGATGTCTAGTCGAATGTATTTATCATCCTTGTACACATGCGCACACACTCAAAAAAAATAAAAAAATGCACTTGTTATAAGAGGTTTGTCATTGTAACGAGGAGGATCGTTACATATGGTATCAGAGCCAAGTTTGACCCACGACTTGGGATCGCTATGGCTTTCGTTGACGTGATTTGATTATACTGTTGCTAATCGATTTTATTGTGTGCGTGCAGGTAATCATGGTTAGAGGACACCGCAGAGGAAGATGATGGGGGACTAGGGGAGGAGGCATGACGCCTCCAGTAGCATCTACGCCTGAGGCATCTAACCCCCAGGGAGACGAGTAGGTTCTCGGAGAGGAGAAGATAGCAGTTGGTGATGTAGTCGGAATGATGAGATCCTTTCAACGCATGTTTGAGGCATTGATCAACCATTTGGAAAGAGATGAGGCTAGGGCACCGCCACCCGCTAAGGTTTCTCCGCGCGCACCGGTCGTTACTAGTAGCATTCACCGTGAACTCGAGAAGGTCAAATTTCCTGAGTTCTTTGGTGCCTCGGATGGTGCTTCCGCCGAGGCATGGTTGGAGAACATGGCGATGTGATTCGGACTTCGCGATTATACCTCCAACATGAAGGTTTGCATGGCGGTGTTTCAACTAAAGGGGAGCGCTCTTCTATGGTGGAAGACGATCCTACTGCAACTGAACATGGTCGTCGAAGATGTGTCATGGGAACTGTTCAAGGAATGGTTCCAAGAGAGGTACCTTTCAGAGGAATTCATCAACCGTCAGCTCAATGAGTTCAATGCCTTACGACAGGGAGGTCGTACGGTGCCCGAGTACGAGGCCTGTTTTATGGAGCTGTTGCAGTACGCTCCACACCTTAACAGTGAAAAACTTAAGGTCAACAGGTTCGTGTTCAGCCTTAATGGCGGCCTTCGTGCAAAGTTTAGGAATTTGATGCCCCAAACCTTGCACGATGTTGTCCAGAAGGCCCTCATAGCAGAGGAGGAGCTTATCAGTGGAGGTCGGACCAGGACTCCAGCGAGACCAGCAGAGCAGGGTTCATTTGGAACACCACAACACCATACACCAGCGAGACATACACCAGGATACCGTGGCTTCCAGAGGGGATCCACTTTCACTACACCCCGGTGACCGCCGCCTCAGCAGCGGACACCTTATTGGGGACCACAGCATCGTCACCCACAACAGAAGCTGTTTAGGCTTGTTCAGTAGAATAGACCAGGGTTCCAGGCTGGTGGTTCGTCATCTTCTACCTCGGGTACCAGGACTACTGGGCCAAAGAAGGGGTATTGGATGTGTGGTGAGCCACACTACTAGTGTGATTGTCCTCTAGAGAGGACCAGAGCGTCCAGATCAGTCGGACTCACTACAGTGGGAGATATGGGCAAAGCCCATTGGATTCATGCAGGGGTGAATAATCGTCAGGCAGAGCACCAGTCGACTATGCTCGAGACGACAGGTACCGTCACTGACCAGACCATTAGTGTTTTGATAGATCCTGGTGCTACCGAGAGTTTCATTTCTGGTGTAGCGCTAAAAAGGATTAAAGTAAAGGAAATCGAACAAGATGATTTTAGCTACGTGGATATGGCATCGGGAGCCAAAATGAAGGTTTGAGGAAAGGTTACGGGCTATGCCCTTAACCTGGGAGAGTTTTTCATGAGGGCCAACTTGTACATCATGATATTAGGATCTTATGATGTGGTGATTGGTATGGATTGGTTGGAATCGCATGAGGCGATACTCAACTGTAATATGAAACGGTTGAGCTTGATTGATGATGAGGGACAGAGAAGTGTGATTGTAGGATGGAACCAGGGAGTTTCCCTGAGGTTCGTCTCCTCCTTACAGTTATGGAAGAGTATGCACAAGGGGTGCAAGCTTTATGCGATCCTTACACTAAACGAGAAGGGTGTAGCAGAAGGTCTAGAACACCTTCCGGTGGTGAGAGAGTTTGTGGACGTGTTTTTGGAGGAGTTACCTGGGATGTTGTTAGAGAGGGAATTGGAGTTTACCATAGACCTAAAATTGGGCACTGAACCGATAGCAAGAACGCCTTATCGGATGTCGACCTCGGAGTTACAAGAGTTGAAAATGCAACTGAAGGATTTGTTGGACCTGGGACTGATACGTCCTAGTGTGTCACCATGGGGTGCACCGGTTATTTTCATACGAAAGAAGGATGGATCATGGAGGCTTTGCATTGACTTTCGTCAACTGAATAAGGCCATGATCAAGAATCAGTATCCCTTGTCGAGAATTGATGATCTATTCAATCAAATAAAGGGTGGGACGATGTTCTCCAAGATTGATTTACGATCAAGGTACCACCACTTGCAGATCAAGGAGGATGACATCCCTAAAACTTCCTTTAAGACGAGGTTTGGCCATTATGAGTTTACTGTTTTACCGTTTGGACTGACAAACACCCCAGGAGTATTTATGAGTTTGATGAACAGGGTGTTCCCTGAGTACTTAGACACGTTCGTCCAAGTGTTCATTGACAATATTTGGATTTACTCTCATACGTCAGAGGAGCATGATGAGCACTTGGGCTTGGTACTATAGTGTCTACGAGAGCACAAACTATATGGGAAATTGTCCAAATGCTCCTTTTATCAATCGAGGATTCACTACTTAGGGCATGTCATCTCCGACGAAGGTATCACTGTGGATCCAGCCAAGGTCGAGCCTATTATGGAATGGCCTGTGACGATGAATGTCACATAAGTGTGTAACTTTATGGGTTTAGTAGGATACTATCGTCGGTTTGTCGAGGGATTTTCGAAGATAGAAAATCTGATCACAGAATTGCAGAAGAAAAACAAGAAGTTTGTTTGGACCGAGAAATGCGCAGAAGCATTTCGGAGGCTTAAGGAGTTGTTAACAATAGCGCTGATACTAAAGGTCCCTGACATGGATGCAGAATTCTTGGTATGCACAGACGCATGCAAGGAAGGTTTAGGCAGAGTCTTGATGAAAGAAGAACGAGTGATTGCTTACATTTCGAGGAAACTGAGAAGGCATGAGGAGAACTATGCGATGCACGATTTGGAGTTATTAGCCATCGTATATGCCTTGAAGGTTTGGAGACACTACCTTGTTGGACGAAAA
>SNQJ01S0242910.1:0-13367 GCA_010110895.2 Picea sitchensis
TGACATACCACATACCACATTGACATCATCATCATGATTGTTGAACCTTGATAATAACTTGCTAGCTGCAATAGAATGATAGAGGAGAAATGGGAAAGAGTAGGAGAAGAAAACATTCAAATATTCAACATAGCATAATATACTAGTTTACAACAAATGGATTTTATTTATTTTTAAACAAGAAACAAGAAGGGCTTAAGAGCCTACCTCTTTATCTCTCCAATGGTGGTTGAATATGACTATGGTAGCCTTCAATCTCCCTACTAAGCTCTCACAAATGGAAGCCTTCAATCTTTCTTCCAAGCTCTTCAATCTCCCTATGGAAGCCTTCAATATTCCTTCTAAATTCACCAATCCCTTCCAAGCTCTCAAATATCCCTTCATTCTCCTTCAATCTTCCCTCAATCCCATCAAGAACTGGCAAGAACCCTCTCAAAACCCTCCCAACAAAGATGAGTGAAATGAGAAATAGAATGAGAGAAAAATGGAGTGAGTTAGTGTTTTAATCCCTTAGAAACCCTAGCCATACCTTTTCCTGTCTTATGGAACCTTGTCTTGGTTCCCACTCACTCCCAAAACAAAAAAAGAAAACCCTCTCTTGCCTTACACGTGCAGATTGAAGGGGAGTCCTTAGGGAGCGTTTTTTTAATGGAGGGAGCGCTTAGGGAGCGAAAGCTCCCTACTTAGGAAGCGAAAGCTCCCTAAGAAGAGAGCAAAAAGCTCCCTGGGCAGGAAGCGAAACGCTCCCTAGGCAGGGAGCGAAATGCTCCCTGGCTTAGGGAGCACGATTCCTAAACGCTCCCTTTGGGAGCACGCTTCGGGAACGGGGGCGTGGGGGAGGGCGGGGGGCGCTCCCCCGCAACATAGGTTGAGAAGACTAGATCGTAGCTTCAAAGAACTCTAGGAGAAATGAAATCTCCTGGGAAGATTCCCTTGTTTCAGTGATAGAGAAGGAAGACAATTAGAAGGACTGGGATATGGATTTTTTCGTGAGACTAGAAGGGAAGTCATTGTTGACTTCCAAGATTGATCTAACACATCAAGCATGTTGCAGATAACAGTATAAAGATGTACAAAGCTTGATTTGTGTCCAGAAGATTCTCCCAGCAAGAGGGAGAAGACTATGACGAGACACTTACTCCAGTAATTGAAGAAATAGTTCCAGTATTCGTAAAGACAACCAGAGCAACCATGATTTAGATACAATATGAGATTCAGGGGGAGAAATCCCTATATTTGAGATTGAGTTATCTCTAGTGCCAGTTGGTATAGCACATTAGTCGGGCCATGAAGACATGACTACAATAGCAAATAGAGTTACCTCCATGAAAGAAGAAGAGCTACTTTCAATGTCAGTTATTGAGCCACTCTCAGATAAAGTTGTTGCCATGATAGAATAGGAGAGCTACTCTCAGAGTTTAACAACTACAGTGAGAATAGAGCAAGTTATTCTCAGCTACAGAAATAGCAGGTGCAGGTGCAGAGTTCTGGTTCCAAAAGGAACAATTGTAGAGAGAGTAGAAGACATACTCTCAGACTGTTAGACAAATAGTGCTTTGTAGAAAGCACATAGAGCTAGCACATGATTGTGCAGATTAAGTTGCAACTGAGCAAAGTGTACCAGGTTGGTACAATGCGATGTGAAAATTTGGTTTGAAGTTGAAGATAGAAAGACTCATGTCTGTAGGTTGAAGAAAGCCCTATACGGGTTGAAGCAAGCTCCTAAGAGCTTGGTATGGCAGAATTGATAGTTTCCTGACAAGCTTGGGCTTTACCAAGAGTAAAGATGATTCTAACCTTTACTTCAAGGTTATAAATGATGAGCCAGTTATATTGCTACTGTATGTGGATGACTTATTCTTAACAGGAGAAGAAAAGCTCATCACAGATTGTAAGAAGAAGCTCGCTGCAGAATTTGGGATGAAATACCTAGGCCTGATGCATTATTTCTTAGGTCTTGAAGTTTGGCAGAGCCCAGAGAAGATCTTCCTTAACCAAGGGAAGTATGTAGTTGAAATACTGAAGAGATTTGACATGTTGGAATGTAAATCCATGAACACACCCATGGAAACAAAGTTGAAGCTCCTGGTTGATACTTTGTCAGAATTGGTTGATGCTACTCTGTACAGACAAATTATTGGTTCATTGATGTATCTGACGAATACCAGGCCACATATATGCTTTGCTGTGAACACTTTGAGTCAGTATTTGGTAGATCCCAAACGTGTTCACCTTGTAGCTACAAAGCATGTGATGAGATACCTTAAGGGTACGTTGGAATATGGTGTCTATTATACTGGAGATCATGACTTCAAACTGTTATATTGATTCAGATTGGGTTGGAAGTGTCTCTGATAGAAAGAGCACTTTAGGATGTTGTTTCAGTCTGGGGTCAGCCATGACTTCATGACAGAGCAAGAAGCAATGCAGTATTGCTCTCAGCATGATAGAAGTGCAATACATTGCAGCATGTTCTGCCAGTTGTGAAGCCATATGGCTTCGGAAGTTGTTGTCAGGTCTATTTGATCTGGAGATGGAAGCCACCATGATTCTATGTGATAACCAGAGTTGCATAAAGATGACGGAGAACCCCGTGTTCCATGATATGTTGAAGCACATAGAACTCCGGTATCACTACATTCGTGATATGGTGCAGAGGGGAGATGTAAAGCTCCAATATGTTGACACACATGAGCAGGTTGCAGATGTGTTGACCGAGCCTCTGTCTCGTGTAAAGTTTGAATAGGTTCGAGACAAGCTTGGTATAGTCCGAAAGGACCTCCCTCGAAAGGGGGAGTGATGCTGATGATACTATGGTATCCTGACCAACAACGGGTATCTCCATTAGGATTTTATATCCTAGGGGATTGATCATCCCTCGACAGATCCCGAAGGTCCAGTAAGGACGGTCTGTCAGAGTACCCGTGCATGTATATGCTAGCTGTGGTTAGTAGTGGTAGCTCCGTTAGGATTTTATATCTTAGGGAATCTCTTGATTCCTGGGCAGAACCTGAACGTCCGGTAAGGACGATCTGTCAGAGTACCACGTGGTAACTTCGTTAGGATTTTATATCCTAGGGAATCTTATGATTCCTAGCCAGATCCCGAAGGTTCGATAAGGACGACTTGTCAGAGTACCACAAAATATTGTTGTTGCACCTGCCTCATTCTGTTGCCATATGTTGATGATGTTGTTGTCTCAACCTCATGTTGGTGATGTTGTTGTCTCAACCTCGTGTTGATAATGTTGTTTTCTCAACCTCGTGTTGATGATGTTGTCTCAGCCTCGTGCTGAGGATGTTGTTGTTTCAGCCTCGTGCTGATGATGCTGATTGGTTTAGCCTTGTGCTGATGATGTTGTTGTCTCAGCCTCGTGTTGATGATGTTGTTGTTTCAGCCTTGTGCTGTTGTTGATGATGTTGTCTCAGCCTCGTGCTGATGATGTTGTTGTTTCAGCCTCGTGCTGTTGATGATGCTGATGTTTCAACTTCATGCTGACGATGATGATAATGATGCTATTCCAGCTCCATGCTGTGAATGATGATGATGATGTTATTCCAACTCCATGCTGTGAACGATGATGATGATGTTATTCCAGCTTCATGCTGTGAACGATGATGATGATACTACTCCAGTTCCATGCCGTGAAAGATGATGTTATTGATGATGAGAAAACTTCCAATGATTTGTAGATATGCCAATCAATGTTCCAGATGTTGATGATGTTGCTGCCCTCTCTCTCTCCTGATGATGTTGTATTGGGTTATGTCAGTAGAATACCCTTCTTGTTAAGGGGGAGTGTTGAAATATTGTAAGTGTGAAGAATATTCTAAATTATAATTGAGTTATTATTATATAGATCAAATCCCCTTTTGTGGATTGATCATGTTGGGTCTTGTATAAGACCAAATCCCCTCTTGTGGATTGGTCAAACCATTTTCATATTGTGGTATATGAGAAGTCAGCCCCTAGGGTTTATTAAAGTGGTTTTAACCACTATTGGAAGAAGTCGGCCCTGCTTGGTGAAGAGACATAACCCTAGCGCCCCCTTATCTAGTATATATAAGTGAGGATGGCGCCTCATTCATTCACTCACTCAGTCACTCAACAAGTGCCCATCTTTTGGAGGTAGCTTCAGTTACAAGAAGGAGAAGAGAGGCGCATGCTCAGTCTTGGATATTCTTTAGTGTTTTGGTTTAAGTCTTGGCATTGTATTGGCAATCTATTATTGAGGAAGTTTTGTTGGGTTTTCTCCCCCATGAGGGTTTCCTAGGATAAAATGTTGTGTACCTTGTGATTGTGTTTCTTTTAGTGATCCTTGTGCTATTATTCTCTAGTAAATTAAATAGAACTTAATAACAACTCTAAATTTAACACCCATATGGTCTTGGAACCACTTCCCACACATCATTCTTCATGATGGATTGGTACTCTTCCATCATAGTATCCTTCCACACTTGCTTCTTTGAAGCTTCCTCATAAGTGGAAGGTTTTGAATCAATGATCTTATTCATTAACGCCACATAGCTAGAAAACTTGTATGGTCTATTTCTCTCTCTAAAAGAGCCTCTGGGAACTGCATGTCCTTTAGCTTCCTGCAAAGTGTCACGAAGCCATGCCGGTCTCTTCTTGGTGACTGTAACTTCTCTGGGTGGATCTACATGTATCTCTGCCTCTACTATCTCATTCTGATCTTCTGGAATATGTTCTTTTGGAATAGAGTCAATCATTACTGCATCCCTTGGAGCCTCTTTCTCCTCTCTGTCCTCATCCACGTGAGACTCTCTAGATTTCCTGAAGGCTACTTCTTCATCAAAGGTGACATCCCTGCTAATCTTAATCTGTCTCTATCTGGGGATGTATATTCTATAAGCCTTCGAAGTCTCACTGTATCTAACGAAGGTGCCCTTCTTTCCTGAAGGATCTAGCTTCGTTCTATTTTCCTTGGGAACATGTATGTACACTGGGCAACCAAATATCCTAAAGTGGCTGACTTCTGGTTTCTTTTCGATGAATACTTCTTCTAGTGTCTTGTTCCCCAATATCTTATGACGACTTCTGTTCTAGACATATACAACTGTATTGGATGCTTCTGCCCATAGATGCATGGGTAAGTTCTTGTCATGGATCATTGCTTTAGCTGCTTCTACAATTGATCTATTCTTTCTCTTCGCAACCCCATTTTGTTGGGGGTTGTAGGGAGTTGTTAGCTCCCTCTTAATCCCTGCTTCTCTACAAAAATATTTGAATTCATTTCAGGTGTATTTACCTCCATTGTCTGACTTCAATACTTTAATCTTTCTTCCAGAGAGATTTTCCTTGGGAACATGTATGTACACAGGGCAGCCAAATATCCTCAAGTGGCTAACTTCTGGTTTCTTTCCGGTGAATACTTCTTCTCGTGTCTTGTTCCCCAATATCTTATGACGACTAGGCGAGGCGGACCAGTCTTCTTGACCACTATTGAGTAGTGACTGTCAAGAAGAGAGACTGTCCTAGACCATTCCCCCACATTGGCCACAAGGGGAATCGTCGTCTATCGTACATCAACAATCTATCGAACCATTTTCATTACTAAAATGACCATTCGATCTAGACCATTTTCCGAACTAGAAAATGCCTGTTTGTCAGAAATCTCAAACCACTTTCCGAACTGGAAAGGAACTGCTCATCCTAGACCATTTTTCGAACTGAAAAATGACTGTCCATAAATCAATAACACATCAGCGCTCCCTCCCAACCTGGGAGTCATCTCTTCCTTTTTCAATAAGGAAGTCATCTCCACGAGCTTTAACTTGTTTCTTGAGTAGTCAAACTCTTTCATCTTGGACAGAGGCTTTACCTCATCCAATCACTAGGAGATAACACCAAAATTCATTTTGCACAAGAGAGAGATACCAAAATGCTCAAGTAGGGCGCAAATTTCAACCACTTGTCTTCTCACAATGGGAGAGCTATGATGAAAATGAAATAGAGTTGATCTCTATTTATACAAAATGTTCTAAACATAGTTTGTCCACAAAACTTAGGGTAAAACACAAGAAAAGCGGTCAACAACCCTTATTTTGCCCCTTTACAAAAATATTATTATTTAATTCATACTTTGCACATAAGAGAAACCCTAAAAACATGACATCACCCCCTTCTTGGGCAACGTTTGGCACTTTTGGTCAAGTCGTTGAGTTGGAGAAGGAAACTCTAGGCCTCCAAACTCCAGTGGTCTTCAATCCATGCCTTTCTTCCATGATCCAAGGGTTCTTTCCTCCAAAACATGCCAAGTGTCCTCAATCACCACCAAACCCTAGCCCTAATGTGACATCAAGCCCTCTAAGGTGACGTTTTGGCCTCGAAAGGCATGTCTTCATCATCCGACATGTGGGCCCTTAGCATCCAACCTGTGGGCTTCAAGCCCCATGGAAGCCCAAGCTAGGCTTGTTCTTCCAAAACTGTCCACTAGCTAGGTCTTGCAAAGACAAATGGATACGCCCTCCAAGGATCTCAAGTCAAATGTATTATGATGAGTAAATCAAATCAATAAAAGAGCCATCTAAGCATGTACATCCAAACCACCTCATCAAAATAAACCAATGCTCAAAGACCCTATTCAATTTGCCAAGTTTAGGTATGGGAGGGTTGACAAACAGACCTATTGTGTGAATCATACCTCAAGTTTAGGGGTGTTTCCCGAGGGGACCTCCTTCCAAGTCATTTGGATGAGGTGTCATGGATGAGGGGAAGACTTTTGGGCATGGGGTTCATGACATACAAGGGGCTGTAGTGTCTCATTTATGGGTGCCTTTGTAGAGGGTGTGTTGCACCTTCGTTTTCAATGCAACCTTTTTCCAAGCCCATTTATTGCCTTTTATTCTTTTAGGATGTTCCTAGGTTGAAGCCAAGGTGGGGCTTCTACCTAAGCATGAAAAACTGTGCCCACCTTGACTCTACCCTGTTCACATCATGCTTCTCCAAGTTGAAAACATGTATGGGGCTTCTACCTAAGCAATAAAAACAGTTCCCACACATGCTCCACCCTGGTTGGCATTTTGTTATTAGTTATTTTTTACGGGTCCCATTAGTTTCTTATGAGATACATTTCATTGTCCTCGGGATCCCTAGGCGAGCATCTAGAAGGTTAATGATTGGATTTTATCTTTTGCTAGCTACAAGCCTCTGGGCCTTCAACCCCTTCTTCCCATGAAATGAGGGACAACCCCTTCTTGGGTTAGTGCACCCGAAAATCCCAAAAGGCGAGGATATGAGGGGATGAAGTGTGGAAAGTGACAAGTATGGTCGGGAGTGGCCCAATGACTCGTCAAAAGGACCTCCCAGTGGCAGACCTATCCCTAAGGGTGAGCCACTTTATAGGGCACAATGTCAACCACCAAAGTGAAATAGGGCAAAGAGCATAATGTCTAAGCAAACGTTACATAGTCAAAAGCAGTAATAGATGCAACAAACTCAAATGCCTCAAATATTGAAATGACACTCACCATAGTACCTCACTTGTACCTCATGGAGCAAGATCCAATGTCTTCCAGAGGCTAGTTGACGTGGTGTATACTGTCGTGATGAACTTGGAGTTGTGGTGGTGAGGTGGGTCTTTGTCTGTGCAAGTGGACACTACTGGTCAAACTGTCTCTCGGTACTCCATGTCTGCAACCTGAGGGCCTCGAGACATCATCTCCTTAGTTATCCCTAGAAGTTGGGGATAACAATACCGTCATTTGTCTGCATAGATCTGAATCTATGATGTCCAAGATCCCCTTGGATCTGTTGTCACTGCTTGAAAAACTTCCTTTGGCATTCTTTCCAACTGCGCATCCTTTGCATACTCCGTCATGCTCTACTTGCATATCTAGTAGACCTGTAACCATCTTGCTCAAAACTGGTAAGGCTTTGTAGTTTAGGTGAGAAAGTCTTCGGTGCCATAGCTAACTAGAGCTAACATTGTTGTGTACAAGGGATTGTTCTGGGTGTCCCTTCAATTTATACAATCCTCCCTCTCGGACACCAATCATATTTGCTGAATCTATACTTGAACCCTTAGGCCATAGGAGGACTTGGCCATCAACAAAAGCTACTCTGAAGCCTCGATCTTCTAAAGAAGAAACAGAAAGAAGATTCTTCTTTAAACCTTGTTTGTACAAACAATACATCTTTTATTGAGTTAGAGTTACGTGAATCAAGCTAGTAGGAGGCTTCTCCTGCTCCTTTTACTGCATGCTTGGAATCATCCCCAAGTTCCATCTGAAGGGATGAGCTCTTTTCTGTCAATTTTGTAAGAGAACTTCAAAACCCGGTCATGTGCTTGGAAGCACCACTGTCCACTAGCCAAATATCACTTCCTTGAGTGATGGTACCTGTGAGAGTTGAGACAAAGACATACTCTTCATCTTTTGTTTCCTTTGTCTTCTTTTGAGATGTGGACTCCTCCATATCTGCTGCATGTGCATGATGTTTTCTCTTTCCTTTCCCTTGAGGACACTGATAAGCAGAGTGTCCCACCTTTTGACAGTTGAAACATCTAATCTTATACACATCCTTCTTGTGATCTGGAACTGACCTTCTATATTTCTTCGGATTAGTGTTTCTTCTTTCTTTCCTTTAATTCATATGAGCAACAAGAGTTTGATTTTCTTCATCATTGTTCTTCTGCGACTTGGATATCAATCTTGATTCTTCTTGGGTACAATTTGTCCATAGCTTGTCGAATTTGGGAAATTTCCTTCTTGCACAAATTCCCTGAACAAAAGCATCCCAAGAAGGGAAGCCATTAAGAGTTGTAGTCACAAGCTCTGCATCATCCACTAAATCTCCAATAGTTGCTAGCTGATCCTTGATTTGAGAAATCTTCATGAAGTATGTAGAAACTGTATCTCACTTGTTCATCATCATGTTTCTCAGTTGATGCCTTAGGGTTAACTTCCTACTTGTATTCTTGGTTTCATATAATCTTGTTAAGGCATCAAACATCTCCTTGGGTGTCTTCAATTCTGATACATTAGGAATGAAGTGGTTCTTGATTGAATTTGTCAAGATCCTCTTGGCCTTGATCTCATTCTTCTTATATTTTGCCTTGGTGTCTTCCTCTTATGGTTTTGGGAGAACTTGCTTGACATGATCCAAGAGCTCATTCTCTTCTAGAATGAGAAGTATTCTATGCTTCCGCGACCTGAAATTGTCTGCTCCATCCAACCTATCTTCAATTCTCATACTGGTAATCATTTTTCGCTGGTGGAAACCCTAGGCTCCAAAAATCCCAAAATTTCAACTTCCTTAAAAAGTCAACACTAGGGTTAGGAGAATTGCTCTGTGGTGGAGTTAGTCCCAACGACTTTGGAATTAGTGCTCAATGAGCTTGACAAAAGAAAACTGTGCAACGAAAAATCCGAAAGTACGATCTTCCTTCCAGTGATTAGACTGTTTTGAAGGTAACCAACTCTGATACCATGTTAAATTTTCTTAAAATTTCAGAGCAATAGATTTACCAGAGTACTTAGATCTTCTATTCCATTCAATAACCATTTACTGAAGATATACGCAGATAGACAAGCACAAGAAGACACAAAGGTTTATCCTGGGAAAACCCCAAACTCGAGGAAATACCCAACCAACTTTTCTTCAAGAGAATCTTTCTGATAATACAATGTAACCATGAATAGACTCTCTTCACAGGAGAAAAACTGAATAATGAAGAAACCTTGATAACAAGAACTTATCTTTTTCCCTTGTCAAACCCTAGCAAGGGTAGACAGTTGCGTCACAATCCCAACGCAACTCTTCCAAAGATAGCGCACAATAGAAATCACCAAAGCCCCCAGGAACCCCAATTGCTATAGTAGCTGTGTCTTCTTCTTGTCTCAGACTTGTGCCTTCTTCTTGAGTGAGATAGTTGTGTGACTTAGTGAACAAATGAGCAAGGCATCACTTTATTTATAGTCTTCAAGTCACTTAGTTGGGGCCGACTTCTCTTCCTGGAATTCTATTTTCACTTTTCCTGTGGGCCAACTTCTCTTCCTGGAAATTATATTTTCACTTTATCTTTTCCTATGGGTCTTCTTTTCCTGGAAATTCTATTTCGACTTTATCTTTTCCTGTGGGCCGACTTCTCTTTCGGGGTGTTCTTGAACTGTTCAATGGTCTTCCTTTGACTTCTTCCTTTGACTTCTTGGAATCTTCGTCTTCTCTAAGAAAAGTTGTCCAGGAGGGAATACCTTCCGCTGCTACCAAAATATCAACAATGAGCACTTGGTTACCACATTGGAAGCAGGGTACGTCAAGATTGCACATCTTCTCATGCAGATGGTACATGACAGGGAACCACAGAATAATGAAGGGAATAATGGGGCTAGTGGATCCGAGCGAGGAGAAAGGTATCACACAGAGACTAGTCATCGAATCCACTCTTAGGGGAAAAGCCTACTTGGGGGCACAACCAACAGGGCAGAAATGAGTAGCAGGATAACACCCAGGTCGTACATGCCATGTGTCTTAGATACACAACAACAAGATGTTAACAATCCAGGGCGTGTGGAGGTGGAAGACAACTTTGAAGAGTATGAGAGGGAATATGTAGCCTTGAGTGCAGGATTTAGGAGACATGTTTCATTGGGAGAGTATTGTGGGATTAAATACAGAGGCGGGCCTAGAGATTTTCACAGGGGCAATAATGATCTGGGGTGCAAGGTAGAGAAAATGGAGATTCCCACCTTTGATGGATCAACCAAGGCTTCTGCAAGGGCATGGGTACATAAATTGGATGCTTACTTGCAACTAAATCCCATGATGGAGATGGATGCCATCAAATTTTCCACCTTATACTTGGAAGGCAAAGCCCATGAGTGGTGTTACCATGGGATGACTACCTTGGGACATGCACACATTACTTCCATATGCAGACTTCACACAAAGACTCATAGTCAAGTTTGATCAAGGTGATCCAGAGCTTCATTTCCGAGAGCTCACCCAACTTAAGCAAACAAGCAGAACTGAAGCATTCATTGAAGAATTTCAGAGGCTAGTAGTCATGGTTCCAGATGTTTCAAAAACCAGATCGATGATGCTCTTTTCCGAAGGATTGACAGAGCCCCTGCGTGGATGGGTCAAGGCTTTTAAGCGTAATACACTTTAGGATGCAATTTGGAGGACTAGGGACTTAGAGGGAGCATTGTCCAAAAACAAATTCACTCCAAGATCATCAATTACCCAAAGGGGAAAGGATCAAAGGGTTGTAGACAAATATAAAAGGGAACTGGATGAAGCTACCAGAAGGGAGTTGAGAAGGAAACAATTATGCTATACTTGTAACGAACCATGGGAACCAGGGCATAGATGCATGGGGAAAGGAAATATCTACTACATTGAGGTTCTTTCCAATAGTGAGGATGAAGATGATGTTGGGCATATTCAAAACATAGAAGTGACCCGAACAAAATAGGAGCCAACGCATGGGGAGGAAGAGGAAGAGCCAATGCGCAACCAGGCAGGAATTAAGAAGGCTATTATTGCCTCCATCATTGGGGTACCAAAATTCAACACTTTCAGGATGAGAGTAATCCTCCAAGGACAAAGGGTCATTGTACTTATTGATGGTGGGGCTTCCCAAAACTTTATTGATGCTGCTCTGATAAATAGAAGACACTTCCCTATTGTTTAGTTTGAGGGATTCTTGGTAGAGGTAGCAGGGGGGCTCACCATGCCATGTGATAGATATATTCCATAGATGAGTCTTACCTTGGGCAGGTATAATTTGGCACATGATTTCTATGTGATGGAACTACCAGACACCAATGTTATACTAGGAGTTCAATGGCTTAGCACCTTGGGTCCTATCACTACAAACTACAAAACTATGGAGATGTCCTTCAATTCTGAAGAAGGGAAGAGGGTAACATTGAAAGGGATGACAAAGAATGCTCCCAGGGTGGTCTCAACAAAGCGCATGGAGGCTATATTTAGGCGTGAGAATGTGGCATATGAAACATAATGCTTAGTTTCAGTCCAAACCACTCAGGAAAGACGCCAACATTATTCATAGGACATACAAAAGATACTTGGCACAAGCATGAGAAGGTTTTTGGGAAAATTCCTTCAGGGCAACCACCGGATAGGGGTTTTGAGCACACCATTGATCTAGAAGAAGGTGCTAAACCGGTCATCACCACACCTTACTGACACCCAAAAAGGTTTAAAGATGAAATTGAGAAGGCAATCAAAGAGTTGTTGAACATGGGACAAATCAGGCCTAGCTCAAGCTCATTTCCATCTTCAATTATATTGGTTAAGAAGAACGATGGCACAATGAGGATGTGCATTGATTACAAGGCATTGAACAAGAAAACAATTAAAAACAGGTATCCGATTCCCAAGATCGATAAATTGTTAGATGAGCTCCATGACACAGTTTATTTTTCGAAGATTGATCTTCGCTCGGGATACCATCAGATTCGGGTGAGAGTATAGGACATCCACAAGACGACCATCAGGTGCCATTATGGACACTATGAGTTCTTAGTTATGCCCTTTGGGATAACTAACGCACCAACTACCTTTCAATCTTGCATGAATCATATTTTCAACAAACTGTTGAGAAAATATCTATTGCTCTTCTTTGATGATCTGCTGATCTATAGCAAAACTTGGGAGGATCACCTCAATCATCTAGATAAAATTTTCAGCATCATGGAGGAACAATCGTTGTACGCCAAAGAATCTAAATGTGAATTTGGAATGATAGAAGTTTTATACTTGGACATAATATTGGGGAAAAAGGGGTACAGGTTCATCAAGAGAAGATACAAACCATTTTGGATTGGCCAACACCCAGGACCATCACGGAGCTACAGGGATTCCTGGCATTTGCACCTACTATAGGAGATTCGTTAAGGGGTTTTCACAAGTTTGTGCGCCCTTGACTGATTTGATCAGGAAGGGTGCGTTTAAGTGGACTGAAACAACACAACAAACGTTTGATAAAACAAAGGTCATGAGCACTTGTCCTATCTTTGCATTACCAGATTTCTCTCAGCCATTCATCCTAGAATTCCTAGAATGTGACGCATCAGGGGAAGGAATCGGGGCAGTCCTCATGCAGAACAAGCATCTTATTTCTTTTGAAAGCAGGAAACTTCGAGGACCCGAGTTATTGTATACCATTTATGATAAGGAGATGCTAGCTATCATTCATGTGCTAGCTAAGTTCAAGCAGTACTTGGTTGGAGCCAAGTTTATAGTCAAAACCGATCACAACAACCGCAAATATTTTTTGGAGCAAAAAGACCTCAATGAAAGAAAACAAAAATGGGTGAGCAAAATCCAGGCCTATGATTTTGACATAGAGTTTGTAAAAGGGAAAAATCATGTTGTAG
>SNQJ01S0242912.1:0-13367 GCA_010110895.2 Picea sitchensis
TTTGTTAAATTGATTCTCCAATTTTAATAGCTCGTTATGTATCTCTTCACTTTCTTAATGAGGCATGGTTGAGTTCTCTGGAGGTTTAATTAGTGTACAATTTTTTGCAACACCCTTTGCCATTAGGATAACAATAATATTTATCTATAGTTCTTCTATATTTTAACTTTACCACAATTTTTGAATCACCCAAAACATATTTTCCAATCAAATTTATGTTAATTGTTAGTTATGTACCTTTAAAACTTTGTTTTGGAGATTGTTTTGCTGGCCAACATTGCACTTGATATAAATTTGAAATTTCTGCACCTCTTATTTTGAACTTTTGGTTTGTGGTAGCTTGATATATCTTCTTTGCAATGCTAAAGGTTTGACAAAATTCCGACGTGCCAAACAAAAGTTATGATAGCTTTCCTAAAACTTGCTGTTTTTTTTTTAGGAGAGTGAACTTGTATAGATTGCCACGTGTTCA
Organism: Picea sitchensis; assembly: GCA_010110895.2. Taxonomy (NCBI): domain Eukaryota; kingdom Viridiplantae; phylum Streptophyta; class Pinopsida; order Pinales; family Pinaceae; genus Picea; species Picea sitchensis. The sequence goes on from SNQJ01S0242912.1 coordinate 473, forward strand.
ATTTTTCAGATCTACTTCTGAAATTTTAACTAGAAATACTATGGTCCATAACTTGTTCAACAAAAATTGTGGCACTCAATTTGGATTTATATAGAATCATATATTACTGTTTTACTCAGAACACTTGTTTGAGACTAGTTTTAGGGTTAATAAAAAGTCATAATTTCCATAGCCTATAACTTGAAAGAAACAACAAATCATAATTTGAAACTTTCATCACAAGTACTTCGCTATGTCACCTTACTCCCAAAAATTTTGCTATCTAAAGCTTTCCTCCAAAAAAACTTATAATCGATATTCCAAGATGACTCATTTGAGACTAATTTCAGGACTAGTCAAAAGCCCCAATTTCCATAGCTTATATTTTCGAAAGTGTAGCGAACCAGAATATGAAATTTTTATGACTAGTACTTCACTATGTGTCCTCAGCCTCTAAAAAATTTCATTGTTTGAAACTTCTCCAAAAACAAGTTATAGCGAAAATGTAAAGATGAATCGTTTGAAGGGGAAAAACCCTATGATCTTATGCTCTGAAGCAAAATGTTAGGCAACAAACACCCATATAGCTTGAAAATAGAAAGAGAAGTAACTCCACGTCTTGATAATTAGAAATGGAGTTAGAATGATAAGCTCCTCTTCGAGGGGGAAACCTCCTTTTACAATATAACAAATGTACAAGATGAGATCCTTTCTAAAACTAGGTCTCCTTGGTATATATAAGGGACAAAGAGGACAATTATAATTGAAGGGTCTAGTTGACCAATAAGGACAATACTAATATAACAATAGAAATGTAAGAACTACATATCTAGGGCTTAATAAAGATTCACTCATTTAAAATTGTATTCATTCCATCATATTCACATTCATTCTCAGGACTCCTCATGTTGTGTTCTCCATTGTTGACCATTAACCAAGCTATAAATTGACTAGAGTCAACATTGTGAAGGGAAAATTGTAGATCTTGGGTGAAAGATAGATGGCTATAGGTGAGCATATAGGTTGGGACAGTTAGGAATCCCTCACCCACTATGCATTTGTTGCTCTTTGGATGCTTGAGAGCCAAGTATTATTGTTGCAGGCAATTCCCTAAAAACATATAACAGATCAGACGTTTATTGCCAACATTGAAGAGCACTAGAGGGAAGAATATCCCTAATGCATTGTTCAATAGAGAAAGGGAATATCTTCTTTGTGTTGTGTGGGGTAGTGGAAGAGAGTGCCATGACTATTTGATGACTCGATGAATTTCCTAGAGTGCTATGTAATGAGCATATTGGTTGAACATGAGAGCAAATGGGTTTAGTAGAGATAGATAGAAGTCCATAGCTTGGTTCCTTTGCCCTAATGTTTTCATTGCCTAGCTTGGTGGTGGTATCTGCTCTGGATACCTACGGTTGGGTGGAAAATTGCTTGTGTATAACCAATTTCTTGGACTATCTTCTATTAAAAGATAAGTGTTCTATTGTTTTTATGGATTTGATAATTAATGTTATTTTATTTTATGGAAATCTATGTATTTTGCATGTTGTGTGTGATTATGCTTAAATTTGACCATGGGCATTTAGTTTCCATAAAGTTATGTCAGCCCATGCTTGTTTAAATCCTCCACATTTTAATTATTGCACATGTGCATGCATTTTATTTAATTTTGGTTCTCTTTGGGAAGCTTACTTAGTTGGTATTGTGGAGATATGGCCTTCGAGGGTCAAAATTTGAAATCCTTGTATCGTGGCTACCCATTGACTGGTTGGGAGTGTTGGGGTGGACACCATGGACAGAGGCAAGGCATTTGATTACCAAAGTTTAAAATCCATATGCAACTTAGCTAGGGATACATGTAGTTGATCACTACCATTGAAATTATGGAAATACTATAGTGGGTGTTGATATATTATTAGAAAACTTATTGCAAGTGATCCTCATATTTCTTATTTTGTATATGCTTTATTTACTAATATAGATCTTTCTTAACTTCGGATCTATTAAATACCAAGAAGGGATAAAAAATAACCAAGGAGTAAATCTCTTGGTGTTTAAACGATTCAAGTTTTTTTGGAGTTAAGATGGATATATATATATATATATATATAATCTTTTTTTTTTTTAAAAATTTTTCTTTTCTACAATACATATTCTTTTCTCCATTTTGATTCATAAAGAGACATTACACACCTCATTCATGTTGGGTTGTAGAATTCCTTTCACTTCTCTTAGTGTAGTTACCTATAGTTTGACAATGAAATACACTCTTATAGCTTTGCAAATAATTTCACAAAGACAAAAATGGAAATATACAAACAATAGTGTTTAATAACAATGAACGAGAACAACATGCTAGCTATGGTGGCAATGAAGTACTCTAGGATTTTCTCATAAGGTTTTGTACATGCATGGATTTTTATTTATTGATTCAACAGTTTCGTGGTGCTTGAATATTTCATGTAGCATATGAAACAAATCCTACCTACATTTCCAAGCTTTCCTCAAGACCACCAAAGAAGAAGATATTAATGTTTGAAACAATATATGCAAAGAGTTGTAACAAATAAAAAATCAAATAAATTTTACCCAAAAGGCATAAAACACAAAATCGAACAAAAATGGGTTATCGAGTAGGGGAAGGTGTATGCAACAATGCTTTGTTATAAGATTAACAAATTGCATGTTCATTTTTGAAGGGTGTAATTGGACTTTGGCAATGGATTAAAGATAAATATAGCTAAAAGTGCATGAGTTAATTAATAAATATGATGTTTTATTTTAGAAAAAAAGTATTTATATTAACATATTATATAAGGAAGGAGATGTATAGTGCCAATGCTTCATGTTTCAAGATTGGACTCAATATCATTAGAGGTTGAAACTTGACTATGAAAAGCCAAAGTATACTAACATAGGTATTAGGAGAGTTATATATGGAGACTATATTCCTTAGACTAGTTATTGCACTAATAGTCATAAGAGAAAAATCAACAAGGAAATAGGTCACTATTGAAAAATCTTGTTAGAGATGAAATACCATCACAAAAAATTAGGAGGCTAAATAGGAAAGGGGGCTAGCGAAAGGGTTTAATTGGATGAATTTCTTTTTTTGTTTTCTCTGTTGATCTCAAGTCATCTTCATTCTCTTACTTGGCTTAAGAGCTCTTGCAGGGAGAAGGTTTTCTTTGTCTAGAGGGTTGACTGAAGTATCTACTTCAACTTGTTTAAAGTGTGTGGTTCTAATGAAAACAAAACCTTTGTCCCACATGTTTGCCAGTGTATTTTTGATGAGAATTAGTTATTGAAAAACATATATTTCATATTGTTAGTGTAAAAGTACATATTTCATATTTGTAACTCCCATTCTAGAAGATAATTGTACATCTCACTTACCACTTGCACTAATTCCACCTAAATCCTCATCTACCTCTACCTAACTACTTTTCACCCACCTCCACCTACCAATTTTTATACTCCCATGTGTATCTAATAAGTATAGAGTTTGCAAATATTGAAGATATGTTTGTACAAAAGGTTTCAACTCCACCTCCCAATTACGAATCTACCTGGAAAGAGAGAAGGAGAATGTTCAAGCTCCGATTAATAAAAGACACTCGTGGGATTAGTTCATCTGGGATGCAAAGAACTTGAAATTCTTCGTTCACCTACAGTGTGCAATTTGAGGTTCAAGAGTAAAATGAAGTAAAATTTGCTTATGATAGCCCTATATTTGACAATGAAATTTCTTTGTCGGAAGTGGACTTGCGTAGGGATGGATCATTCCTTAACCATATGCAAATTGGAGTTATCAATCACCCATAAAAAAATTGATTGCAAAGGGAGCAAACTATACAACACAATGATTTTTTGGATCCTTGAGAAGAAGCAACAACAGATTTACAACTGATCGTCTTACACAGTGAAGTGGATGATGCTCTAGACATAGATATATTTTCAACAAATATCATTCCAGATCAGCCAATCAATCACCATGAGCAGGTATATCACCTACGTTCATATCCTTGCCGAACACTTCAGAATTGTCAAAATTATTTTCAAGAGGTTGTTGGAACCTAGTTGGAGTCATCGTTTTCCTAATGGTTTTTACAAGCTGGTAAATATTCAATGCTTCTTTCTATGGAATATTTTAACGTCGCTTTGATACTTCCAATCAAACATTGCATAGTATGCCAACCCCATAGACATATGCAAAGTCGATATCTCTTTTAGGTTTCAAAATCCTTGGATAGTTGTATTGGCGTTATGATTTTACCTAACATACATATGCCATTGGTTAGTATAGGTTACGATAGGGTAGCATAGCTAGTTTTGTTTGATTTCATGCTGTCTAGAATAAAGTTTGTGTTTCATTTTATTCTGTAAATGAATTTCACTTGACTAGTCTTTATTGACCACTAGGCCATACATGTAGATGTTTTATTTTTCATTTATTTATTTCACTATTCCTTTTTAGATAGATATTTTACTTTCTTTATCGAATAAACTAGTTATGGAAACATAGAATCCGATTTGCTTTGAATCCAAATAAAAAATTTGGCTTGATTATGGGATTTCTCTTAAATTGACCTATGGGCCATGTGTAGAAGCATGTTTGATAAAGGTGATTCTCCTTACTTTTACATAACCTCCACAATAGGAAATGATAAGCTCAAAATTAGTTCAGTAACATCTAGACATGTATGGGCTTCTGTTTACATTAGACACCATCTTTGCTGGAGTATTCTAATGTTGGTTTGGTGAAGCAAATCCCTAATTGGTTTGAAAAGAAGTCTAGCAGTAAACCAATTGACGAGTTTTACCATTATTTTTCACTATTAGTCATGTCCATGTATGGTGGATGTTTCATCTCAACCTTTTTCTTCCATCTAGCTTTTTTGTTCTCAAAAGAAAGTTAGTCCAAATCGAAGATGTGTATCTAATATAAAAGATAAATGAATTTTTTGTTGATGAATTAATTAAAGAATAACACATGATCAAATGTTGGTTTGATCAATTGTTGTTATCATGCCATTTTTTCTTATCACTCCCTTATCTTATAAATGTCTTATTTGTAGCCCCTTATTGTGGAAGACCTTGCATACCTAAAAAAATGAAGGACACAAATTTTTTGAACACATTGTCGAATGAAGAAATGTGCTCTACAGACTTGAACAATTTTCCCTTTGGAAAATATGAAACTTGCTCATATCATGGAAATCAAATGATTTGTTGACAAATTTGTTTTATAAATCATATCCTAATGCTTGTTGTAGATTTATGTTACGTTTTATTTTTTCCACTTCTTCCAGTTAATCAAAGCCTCCCTCACGCTTAAATGATGTGCTTTTGGCTTTGGCAAATGAGACATGGATTAGAATTTGAGAAGTGGTTTTGGAACATTGCATGTCATGTGCATAGAGATAACTTGGCCAATAGAAGATTCAAAAGATACCTTATGAGATGCACATTTTAGGAAATAAACTATTGGAGCAAGCTTCTTATATTGTACTCCCTCAAATCCAAATATTGTTGTAGTTCCGAGAGTAAAATATATTGTACTTGGTACGTGCATCCAATGGAAAACCTTAGTTCATGATAATTAACCAGGGAGTAAGCAATAAATTATCAAGATAGGCTGAGACAACCAAGGAATTGATCGACATAAACGAGTTGCTTATTTGTCTAGTTTCCCATAGAAATTAGTTTTTCTTCTAGAGACTTTTTGAGCATTGGTTTTTTGATGATTTCTTTTGCTTGATGATTTTTGTTCATTAAAGATTGATGGTTTGCATCCCAAGACTCTATTTTCTGCTTAGACTTGATTTATTTTTTTAGATTTTCTTTCTCCTACTGTATTACTCATAAATCTGATGAAAATTTGAGCTTACTTTTGGTTGCTTCACCTTGCATTTTAAGTTTTTTGGTTGGTCATCCTTTGGTCTTTTAGTTTTTTAAAAAGATTCGAGACCCGACTTGAGCATCTTTTTTCTTTAGATTTGCATAAATTGCTCTTTCATATTATTTTTGTGTCCAAGGCTGGTGATCTATTTGCAACAATTGAGTGAAGCCAGGAAAATATTATAAGCTGTTTATTATAGAAGGGGAAACTTAACAATCTAGAAAGCCCGATGAGATGGCCCAAGCATGTAGATCCAACCCTTAGAATCAAACACCATCCCTATTGCTTTTCAAAGTTGTTTCTTGAATTTATTTTAGTAATTTACATTGATTTCAGCCTACATATATTTTGTTTTTGGCAATAATTTTAATCTTGCATGGCTTGTGTGCTTGTTAAATTGTTTGCAGTTCCCCGAATAGGTTAAGTGCAGGGCCTTGTAAAAGTAGGCACACTTGCTAATATTTATAATTGTTCATTTTACTTCTCAGTCATGTCTTAAGCAAAGAAGTTGTGAATAAATGTCCCAAGTTACTTGAATAAATTAAAATAGTGGTGGAAATGGAGCTCCCCCTAATGACTGAGTCTCGTAAGATCTTGAAAATTCAATTAAGTAGTGATTCAATGAACTTGAAGATACCATCCATTCACATTAAAGAAGCACCATGTGAAAGCTTTTTAGCTAGACATCCATGGTTGAATATTTTTCATGGTATATTTTTATTATTCAGATCGGGTGAATCCTTTCCTAAGAACATGCATCATCCCCACCTAGTTGTAAAGACTTATTGTTTCCCCCATCCACCATTGCTATAACATATATTTGTAATTTGGTAAAAGGATTGCAAAATGTAATTAGTTATATGTGGGGGATTGCAAATATCTCCATTGAGGTTATGGATGTTCACAGGTAGCAAAGCATGGTCATTTATTTGAGGTGTCTCCACCATGGGTATGGATGCTTACAGGTAGTGGAGGAACATTGCAGGAAAATGAAACAACTTGTCTGTTCAAATTCTTCAACCTCATTTAAGTAAAACCCCGTGGTTATGATTGTTTCCTAAAACATCAAGTGAAGTTTTAAAGGAAATCAACTGCATACTTTCTATCTTTAGAAAAAGATGCCAAGTTATTGAAGTTGTATGATTGGGACACTATAAGTTCATGTTACAAGGGAAATACCTAAAGAAACCATTTGTTTGAATTCTAAGGTATGATTCCTTCTATTTTTTTTTTTGTTTCCCATTAAAAAAACAAGATCAAATTGTAATGATTTAGAGATTCATGGATTTACCCAGTGTGTCACGATTTGTTGAGCCCTCAACAACCCCCCAAGTTTGGGATCTCTCATTCTCCCAACTTGTTTAAATACACTTCATTCTTTTGGACATATATTGACCTTGGTTCCTCATTTCCTTGTTGCATTGTTCATTCTTTTTAGATGGATAAATTTACTAGATGGACCTTCACATTTCACTTGCTTGATTTTGACTTGTTTTTGGTTTCTTCCCTGAACTTCATTCCTTAATTGAGTTTTTGGTTTTTTCCATTCCTTGTGATTTTCTTCCTTAATTTCCTTTGTTCAAAATATTTTGGCCCCTAATTTCTAGATCGACTCCAATCTTCAAATCAAGCATCTTCTTATCCTCATTCTTGAAGTTCTTCCCCAACCCCAAAATCGAGCCAATTGCCAAATCGAGACCATTGATTATTCATTTTCGTGCGCAAGTTTTCTTTGAGTTCAAGTTTGAGCATTTTATCTTGAGTTTTCTTTCCAGTGTAGAGTTCTTTTAAACTTAAGTTTGAACTCATTCCCCTTCTTTCTCACCCTTTGAGTTTGTCTCTTGATTTTTAGACTGGGCCTGATCCTTAAAATGGGCCCCTTATTTTCTTTTCCTTTCAAATTTCAACCCTCAATTTCAAAACTATGCCTTGTTTCCTCTTTACTTCCATTGAAGCTTCCCTTTGTTCGTACTTTTGAGCATTCAAAGATCCGTTTGAACTCTTTAAACTAGTGAAGGGTTCCCTCCAATATCCTTTTGAATCGAATTTGCTGATCAACTCCAATTTCCAAATCGAGACTTCTCTTCACCAAGTTTGCTTCCTCTATACCTTGATTTCATAATATCCTATGATCTCCAAATTGGGGTCCCATCGCCATCAACTTAGTTGTTCGATCTGTGGTTTGAATTGTTGTGCACTCTTGCTCAAACCCTTGGAATGCTCCCCCGAACTTAGAACCTTTTCTTTCGATCTTTAAATTTTTCCCATAAATCCTTTGGCTCTATTTGGTGGTCAACTCCAATTGCCAAATTGAAACCTATCTTCACCTCTCTTAATGGCCTTTCCCCAATTTTTCAATAAGTCCCAATTGCTCAAATCAAGGCCTCCTTACAAGCATCTGTTTGAACTTTTCCCCTTTCTCCCTTAACAATCGGCCTTGATTGCTCAAATCAGGTCCTCCCTCTTCGAACTTGTGTGTGATCAAGTCTCAATTTTGAGATCAATCTTGATCCTCAAATTGGGACTCTTGACTCCTAGCCAATGTGTGCACTTTTAAGCCTTGCTTTCAAACTTATCAAAATGGCCAAAAAACCTCGTTGTAATTTGGTTTAATTCGAAATACCAAAAAACAATTATTGATTTAATGTTAGAAGTTAACTTGTGCATTACATGTTTTGCACACTAATATGCAGACAACTTACAATGATTACGAACGATCAATAAAGAGACTCAAATAGTTCAAAAAAATAAGATTTGAATTGAGAAAATAAATTGAAATCGATAGGTGGCACATGAGTATAAGAAGTTTGATCGATTAAGAAAGGAGGCACAAAAGGACAATTGGATAGAGAAATTGATTAGCCAAGAAGGGAATAAAAAATATCAAAGAAATTAGACCTAATAAATAAATCAAACCCCTAGGTGGCGGAAAAGACAACTTGGTAGAACAACTTTAAAACTTAAAATTTGAGAAAGGATTACAAAGAATTTGGATAGCTAAGTGGAGGGAATCCAAACGATTTACCTCCTCTTCCTCTTGGGTATAAATAAGATAAACCTGACATAAATCATGCTTTTTCTTGTGCACCTTTATAGACTATTTTATGAAATGTTAATGAGGAGAAGCCATTACTCGCCATTTTTTGGAGATAAATTTTGGTGTGTGTGTGATGTGGGACTACTCCTTTGCTTGTTTATGCTAGAATGACTATGGGACTTTTACTTTCGCTGTAGACTATTTTCATGCAAATGGTGATTTCTTCTTACTATTATGATACAATCATTTGCTAGTGGTGAATATGAAATGGTTACTGATTATTAATATGAGGCTAACTTGATTTGATTATTGGTGATTTCACTATTTTGACCATTATTCAGAACAAACTATTTTTTGTTCTAATGGTTGGAATGGTTGTTTATTTCATGTTCATTTCTTGTTCTAAAATCCTATCTAGGCATTAGTTTAGGACAACATTTTGTTGTTAGTTCTAGGATTACATTTATGACTTATATTTTATTCCTTAAAATTATAAAATTAGTAATAGTTCGAGCGAGAATCTAGATGGGTTCCCTACTCTAAATATGAGGTATAACTGGGACTTTTCATTGGGTAGAACCCCTGATGTTTAAGGTGGGACATTTTCCTTTGTCAAAACTTTCTTGTAATGTGGGAAATTGACGAGAATTGATCTGCCATCTAGATTCCCTATCATTAAGTTCATAGCTATGCAATATGAAGGTTTGCATGCACTACATCCTTTGTCAAAACTTTCTTGTAATGTGGGAAATTGACGAGAATTGATCTGCCATCTAGATTCCCTATCATTAAGTTCATAGCTATGCAATATGAAGGTTTGCATGCACTACATATGAGGATTCTTTGGTAATGATTGATATAGTCTTCGAGGGTATTATTGCACCATGTGGGAGGTCATTCAAAGGATCCAGGGTCATGGAGGTAGTAATTGATACATATGGCATACAATATCACTTTGAAGGTAGTTTCCGATATTTTTATATGCACCCACAACTCAATGATAGACATGTAGACTGGGAAGCATAAGTAGAGTCCATTGAATTTTTGCTAACCCCTAAGTGAGTCAAAAGGGTTCTAAATCAAAGGGTCAAGGTCAAGGGAAAGGTACAACACTTGGGTACTACATAAGTGGGGTTGTCTAAGATAAATATTTCGTGTTCCACTGCAGCAAAATATGTTCCGACAATGGTACAGGGAAAGAGGATACATATTATAAAAGAGGAGAAGGCAGAGGAATCAGATGAGTCTAGGGACTCAATTATAAGGGAGAGAGTAGGATCCACTGTTTTTAGTTGCAGGGCCTTTAACATAGTAACTAGAAAGGCGTTTGCTCCCTGCATCCAATAGTTGGTGCCTCTAGTAGTAGGGTTCTTTGCAACACCTCTGCTTCACCTTAGGCTAAGGCCAGGACCCTAAGTACTAAAGTCACAACTTCTTCATAATTGGAAGGGAAATTTGTAGCCATTGGTGTTATTGCAATGGTCGATCCAACACCCAGTTATAGGGAATCAAGGGTAGGGATAGATTGGTATTTTGACATCCCTTGTGCAGATCTACAATTGAGGGTGTTGCTACAAACCCCACCATGTTAGTCCCAATTTGGAATGCCTAATATTCATATGAATTTGATAGAGATTTGGAGAGATTAGATCTTGACATGGAGGTGGAAATACTTATGGACACCTCCTACATTGACCTATCCTAGGAGGATAACTCGTTGGAGGAAACATACACGAGAGTACTAATGGAGGAAGTTTTTATGTAGAATCCAATTCCCTTATCACAATGCAAAAAGACAAAGGCAATAGAACAGGCCATACATTTTGCAAGGAAAGGAAAAATAGTTGGGCATGACGTGACCCAAGAAGAGCCTACGAACCTAGTTGCCTTGTTAAGTCAAAGTTTTAGTTGGGTTGTAGGCATGGGAGAGGTGGATAAATATGCAATGATTGATGAGTATCTGCACCTCCACTAAGGAATTATGTCTATTAGGAAATGTAGATACTTAGTACTAGGCCTAATAGTACATCATTGATGCCAGGGGGAGTCTAAATCTGTTTGGAACAACTATGCCACAAGTGTTAGTATCTACAGGTAAAGTTACATAAGCAAAAGGAGATTGTCACAAAGATGGATAAGTGGATTGATGATTAATTGGAACTATACCGCGAGGATTATGACTAGGATTTTGTAGAAGCTATGAATGTCGGCAATCCATAAAAAATGAATGAAGCCACATAGCTTACATTGAAACAAGATGCATTGGAAGATAAAAATATTTGCAGAACCTGTCTAGGGAGCTTGCTTGTAAAGTATAATCACAATTAACCTTTGCATGAGAAATGAAAGAAAGTGGAAGCTAAAATCAAGGCTTGTAGGGAAAAATACTCAATGGAAGAAACTAGTACAAAGGTCTTTAATGTCAAATTTTTATAGTGGCTTTAGAATGCTACAGGTAACTAGAAGACCATGTTCAATTCAATCTCTTTTTTTTGAGATTGATCTAAAAATGAAGAAGACTTGAAAAACTTGAAAACTTATTGCAAGTGAATGTTATGTGTTTAAAGCAAAAGGATCAGTTTGCAACACATAAATTAAATGATTACTTATGCAAATTATACATAGACATCAACATAAACACATAAGCACAACAATTGATAAAGGAGTTCACCCCTCTTATGGGCTACATCTCCTGGTCCAACTTCCAATGGATCATTATTATTAATTGCTCAAAAGTGCTAAAAAACATGTCTTACAATGCTCAAACTGACAAACCGACTGCTCCAATGGCTTCCAAGCGTGTCAAAACCCATGTCTGGGCTCTTTCGGCACCTCAATCAGTCGAAAAATGAAGAAGTTAGGCTCCCTGGAAGTCTCCCTCTTCAAGCTTGCTGTCTCTGGTTCTACAATTCGCACCCCTTCACTTTGAACCTGACTCACACGCTCTTTTAAGCGCAAAAACCCAGCATCGGGCGCAACCGTGCCAACGGTGCAAACCGTAGGACGGTTAAGGGTGCGCCAACCCCTAACCGCCTAGGCACTTGGGCATGTGGCGCATATGATCGCGCGCTGGGCAAAAGGGTGGTTAAATCGTTACCAAACCGTAACGCGCTCCAGGTCACGGGCATATGGTGTGGGTAAAAACCATGGGCCATATTACAAACCCCGCGCCCAAATATTATAACCGTGCACACATAATATACCACCGGTTACATATTATATAACACAAATCATGTCGTATTGACACCCGCGCATATGTTTATAACATATGGTTATATGTTATGGTATAGAACCATGGGTCGGGGCTAAGCCCCGACCTGCCCCCTTTCCATTTATTACAATGCACTAAATTAAATATATATGCATAGACATATATAACAAGGAACAATGGGCGGCATAATGGTTAGTGAAGGTTTGTAAAGGTTTGTGTGGTGGGAGGTCCGGGGGTCGAACCCCACGACCTCCAATATATTTTACACATCAATCAATAACCAACCAATGAGGGACACGTGGCACCCATGGATTGGGCCACGTGTCCTCATACCATTCGCCAATAATCGGACACGTGTCAGCTCCCGGTTCGCCAATATCAACCAACCATTGCTTGCCACGTCACCTTGGTATAGTCGTACGGTCCTACCACGTCAGACCGTACGAACTGTACGAACAGGTACAGTGAGCATCAAAATTTTTGCCTGTTTGGCTTGGCGAACAGATCGCGATATCTTCTCCATACGACGTCCATTTGACAAAATAAATATACCGCCGGAATCAGGAAGACGAGACGGACGCATTGACACTGTTGTCGCATTCCGAGCACTTTGAAAATTGATCAAAATTTGATCCCCTGATCACACCTCCCCATTGGGAAGCTTTTGGACCTCCAAAAGACTATATCAGTCTATGTGAAGATGAGGGTATAGTTCCCTCACCCTTCCAACCTCAATCCACTTGGCCTTGCTTGGATTCGTCCC
>SNQJ01S0242913.1:0-11201 GCA_010110895.2 Picea sitchensis
TTAGAGCCTATGAGCCTTCCCAAAATAAAGATAAAAATAATTATGGAAGTAATTGTTAAATTTGATGAGTTATTATTTCAGAAATATTTAAAACATATTCAATAATTTAGAGCATAGAAATCTTTTCCGTAAATTCCAATACCCAAAATTTTAAATTTAAATCCGATTGAATTATTATCTCATAAATATTTAAGACATATTCAATAATTTTGAGCATAGAAATCTTTTCCATAAATTCCAATACCCAATCCCAATTACGTCGAGCTGCTCATGGGATTCGAACTTTGTATCACACGTCTAGTTGCAGCTGTAATATGGGAATACTTTTAGCCTATTCAACAACGACCGCTGCAAATCCTGATGGTAAATGGGTTCATGTCATCTTGGGTATATAAATGCCCTTCATGGAACTGGGAGGACACTGGATGGTTTGGATTGTGTAGGAGAATTGGTCTGTGCACAACCCAGATAGAAGTGAGAACTTGGTAATATTTATGGGTCAAGGACTTATATTCTAGAGGGTCAGTCTACTATGTTTGGCACTTGCGTTCATAGGGGTGGTGAAATCCAGTTTAGGTGATAACAATTAAATTTCAAGATCTCAAGATGAAAGAAATTGTGTGACACATACCAAGGGCAAATTCAAAATTGTTAGACCAAAACCATGCTGCAAGATTTGGAAGCAGGAATGGTAGCACTACTCTGAAACCTAGGGAAAATGGAGTATTGGTGTCCCAAACTACCAATGGATTCACAAAATATAAGAAAATCAGACCAAAACCAAATGAAACAAACAAAGAAGGGTGATCGTACTTCGTTGGTGTTTGGCAAAGTGGAAGCTACAATGGGTGTCTAGAATGGTCCTCCAGTTCCCTATCTGGGCATTCCCGAGGACTTAGTTTTGAAAAATAACAAACAATAAGTAGCTAGCTCTCAGCAGGGCTCAAACATTTCAGCGAGTGAGAGTTTTCCTTGTGAAAAGCACTCTCTGATGGCATATTTCCCCAGAGTTCCCAAAGCTGATCAAGTACATCCACGACCATATGAATTAATAGAGTTGAGTCAGCTAAGGACTGACATTAGTGCAGGAATTGCACGAAAGAGAAGCAAAGCTTCAAACTGAACTTGTTGCATGTAAACAACTGCAAGAAACTGTGAATAAACTTCCTGAGTTGGAAAGTGAGCTTGAGATGAAGAGGATTGAATCTGAAAAATTTAGTCAGAGGATAGGACAGTTAGAGCCGAAATAAAATAACTTCAATATCAAATACTCGCAGAGTCTAGTCAGGCCAAGGAAGAAATACTCCAATAATGTATCACAAATAAGAAAAAAAAAAAGTATTAAAAATTGACACATTTAAGACCCCTTAGTGAGTGTTTCGTTCCAAAGAAATGAAACGGAGAAGAAGTCATGGCCGATGTGATCGGGGAGAATGAGAGCGTGGATACAGTAATAGAAAAGGTGAGCTTAATCATGGTTATTAGTAATTAAGTAAGTAGTTTCGGAGTAGTAGTTATCGAGTAGTAGTCAAGGTGACAGCACCCCGCGAAGCATCCCTCTCGGTTTCATATCCAGTTCCAGGAATCTATACTTATCTTTATGGATTGGATCAAAGGAGTGGATAAAAGTTCAGATCGAGTGGCTTCATTCTTTCTTCGTGTGTCTTGTCGTCACTGTATCTCCGTCACTCGTCGCTTCAGTCATTTTTCTTCCTGTGCATTCTCAATCAACAAACATAGGTGAAACCTATCTACATCAAATTAAACCTTCAAATCCTTTCATATATTTTTGGTTTTGATAAAATATCCACTAATTGGATCTTTTAGGGGTTAAGGTACTGGAAACCCAACCATAGCTAGTGTCGATGAACTAGAAAACGAATATGGAAAAGCTAGACCAGAAGATAATCAACCCGCAGGAGCCTTTATGTATATGCCTTATGATAAGATCATCAAGTAGCGAGAGATAAGGTAGCATCGGGGAGAGCCGCGTGTAAGGTAGCAAAGGCGAAGGTAGCCTTAGCATCAAAGCGAGCAGAAGTAAGGGTTGCAACACCAATTGTTTTTGTTTACCCAGCTAACCGAGTTGATTCAGCAGCATAAGAGCGATAAACAGAAGCAGATACAAAGGTAGGAGCAAAGAGAGTAGGCTAACCCAGTACCATCGTGCTTCTCCAAAGTGCCTTCATACTATTATACCGCGCATTCAGCTATACCCCAGATAAGTAGGCGGAGGATAGTTACAGCCCTAGGGTAGTCTTGAAGGAAAGTACCTTACACCGATCTACTGTTGTTGCTTTACTTTCATTTATAGAGCTAGCTGCATCGTTATAAATTGAAGTTATGAAACTGTGTTGCTCTAACATGGAACTTCAGCACCAGAAGAGAGACATGGCAAGCAAGCTTGCTGCAAATGAATCATAAATTATTCCTCTTCCTTGCACGATGCAAATCAACGTCAAGGGTGGAGTCCTTGTTGCGCTTGGCTTCCTCTTGGGTTCTATAGAGCTGAGCCCTCAGTTCTAACAGCGAAGACACGCCCACCCCTTCTATGGCCTTTTGTTTCTGGGCATCACCCCCGACTCTGTCAGCCATCCTAACGACCTAATTCTCTTCTTATTCGCATCCATTCTAATTCAACTGGAGATATTATTGTATTTATGCTCATCCTTCAGAGCCTTCAATGCCCTTTACACCTACGTCGCGTCTCCAATTCTCACAAGTTGATTGGGTTTTCCTCTATCGATTAGGATTTTCATATCAATCCAGACGAAAGTAACAAAATGAATGCTTGTCGGTGGATAACGACGAGCGATGCCGAGCCTCATACTCTATGTTTCAACAATACAATAGATTCATCGCTAACCCTCGCTCTGCACTGAACACCACTGTTCTTTTTTATTTTATTTTATTTTGTGTGTGTTGAAACCCTAGAATAGATCACCCAACAAATGAAAAACATTCACAATATTTGTTTCTTGCTCTCATACTGAAATTATCTCCTAAAAAAGAGGTCCAAGGGTTTATGACTTAAGAGCTCGGATGGGTATAGGGGTTTAACTCTGATCATCTAATTTCCCCAAGAAGCTTCGTAAACATCGCACTCACAGCAATGGAGGACTCTACTGAGAAGAAACCTTCATCTTCCTTTGTTGCATCCTCGCTATATAGCTCCACTGGCACCACTAAGGAAGAGTGTAAAAGGATGATCCAGAAGAGCTTCATAAGTCCAACTGTAAAATTCCTTCGGGAGCATCTCGAGAAGGCCGGATGATGCAGGAGCATCACCAACTCAGCAAGCGTGGAGCCAGCGCATGTGTTTTTTTTACACATGACATATAAGCTTGATAACTCTTTTTGAATTTTCAATTAAGATGAAGCGCCATATCCTTCAATGAAACATTTATGAAGGAGCGCCTGTTGTATTGTAGCAGACCTCGAGCCTTACGCTTTTGTATGAATTAGAGAGGAGGCATTTAATCTAGTTAATGCAGGTAGATAGAGGTTTTAAGTCTAGATTAGACAGTTTAGAGTTCGAGAGGGAAAATGGATATAGACACCCTCCTTTGTACATTATTCAGGATTCAGATTATTCGGGGGGCAAGAAGAGAGAGCAAGATGAGAATTTGTGAAGAACACCCATGTACAGATGTTTTTGAATTAATAGAAGAGAGTCTTTGATTCAATTTCATGGCAGGTGTTGTTTCTCTGTGTATGTTGTTTATGTGCTCATGAATGTTTGTTTCTATTATGCATTTGCTTTGAATATGTTGTTCATGAGGATTTCAGGGTTTTTAACTGAAGTCTAAGAGAGAGAGGAGAGAATAAGTTTCAATTGTTTCTCTGTCTGAGCCAGGAGATTCTTGCATAGAGTGAAGTTGAATTCATCCGCGTAGAGTGCGTTGATGAGGCTCGACAATTAAACCCTTATTCTCATTCACCTAGAAGTTGGTTTAGGTTGGTAGAGTCGTGCAGGGAAGGTGCAGGCTGAACTTGAAGTCTCAGTGGCTAGTCTGAGCAAAGGAAGGCATAGACTACTATTGTCAGAAGTACACAGAGTCTGAGAGATTCAACACTTTGAGAGTTGTTGAAGGTCGAGCACGAGAAGTGTGCACAAAGTCTCTAAGAGAGTCAGAGTGAATAAGCTCAAGAGGGATAGAACCATTGGAATATCATTGAAAGGGAACGTAGAAAGTTTGGTCCAAGGAAGGTTCGAGCAGGAGCTGGAAGTGCAGATGTCAGAAAACAAGTGCTGAGAAGGAATACTTAGTCGTTCCCGGGAGATCCTCGAGAGGGAGAAATCGACGGTTAGGATTCACCGAGGGAACTAGTGAAATCCCATCAGTCGTCAGATCATGTGGAGTTGCGTAGGGTTTAAGCCCCAGCAAGTAGACGAGGAGTCATCAGGAATTTTCTCATAAGGATATCGAGGTTTCTGTGGTCCTCAAACTCGGGCAGAACAAAATCGCGACCTGCAATTTCCTGGAAGGATCTCAGCCGTTGATCTCAAGTGGACACGTGTCAAACATCAGGAGCATCGGGGTTCCGTCCATCGGGATATCGGGGTTTCCAAGGACGTAGAAATCTCGCATATTGAAATCGCGATATGTGATTTCCTGAAGAGCGCTTTGAACCGTTCATCATCGAGGACACGTGGCAGGAGATCTGAGCGAGTCGGTGTTCGAAGGCATTGGGGTTTTCGGAGTGGAGAAACGCTTGCAGATTGAAATCGCGATTGGCGATTTCCTAACGAGGTCTGAACCCTTGATCAGAGGGACACGTGGCGAGAGATCCCGAGGAATCGGGGTTCGGCATTTCAGGATTTTCGTTGTTGAAAGAATCGTTGCAGGAGGAGTTTCGAAACTCTGAAACGCGATAGCCATACAATTGCGTGTTGAGTGGAGGACAGGTGTCAGAAGATTGAACCTTGCCTTAAGGTGATGACAGGTGGCATCGGGCATTTGGGGAGGAAGTGAAACACCACATCACATATGTCGAATTCCCGATAGGGAAACCCCCGACAGGAACAAGGAAGCGTTGGCATTGAGACCCATCGGGTTTCGAGGTTTTGAAATACCCATTTATCATGAGTGCAGGACTCGCGATCCTGTGAGGTCCAATTTCCCAATATAACATAGGGGATTCATAAGGATAGCTCTGTGGGTAGAGGATAGTCCCGATAGGGGGATTTGGAGAGTGTTTGAGCTCTTCGGGCCAAAGGGAAAAGAAGTTCCTGGTAGTTGCAGACATGCCCTAGGTGGTGCGTTGACATCAAGTGGTATTAGAGCGAGAAAATCTCTCTGTTTTCTGTAGCAGAGAAGAAAGGAGAATTCACCATGCCGCCAAGGAGAAGAGATAGACAATCACCCAATCCAGAGGGGGAAAGGGAATCATCCAGAGAAAGAGGTAGGCCAGGGAAGAATCTGGAAATAGAAAGATAACTGCAAGAATTATGCTCTATGATTGTGGATATAGGAATGAAGCAGAGGCGCAAAGATGATGCAGGAGATACTAGTGAATCTGAGGATGTAGGTGAAGCTGGACAGGGAGCAGGAGAAATCCCAGCGGAAGATGCAGCAAATGAGCGATTAATGAAAGCCATCGCCCAGATGAGTTCAAAGACAAAAATGGACATTTCGACTTATGAAGGAAATCTGGATGCAGAAGAGTTGTTGGATTGGATTAGAGCTCTTGACACCTACTTTGATTATGAGGATATCGAAGAGGATAAAAAGGTCAGACATGCTGTCACCAAATTGAAGGGACACGCAGCATTATGGTGGGACGAGCTTCAAGCAGATAGACGCTACAAAGGTAAGCAAAAGATTAAAAGTTGGGACCAAATGGTTGCGAAGATGAAAGAAAAATTCATCCCAAGGGATTATCAGATCACACTGTTCAGGAGGATTCAGAACCTGAGACAGAAGTTGATGACGGTGAAGGAGTACACCGAGGAATTTTACAAGCTCAATATCAGAGCAGGTCATCGGGAGAGCGACGATGAAAAAGTTGTCAGGTATATGAATGGCTTAAGATATGATATCCAGGATGAGATGAGTATGGCAACCGTCAGAATGGTTGAGGATGCATATCAGATAGCATTAAAAGCTGAGGAAAAGCTAAACCATAAGCTAGGACAGCGAGGCTGAGGCAGGAGCCAACCGAAAGGTAAGTCCATTGCTCAAGATAGATTCCAGAAATATAAGGACGACTGGAAGAAGCCTCAGACCAAAATGGAAAGAGGTGGAATTTCTCAGCGAGGTCGGCACGCTGAACAATGAAGGCAGTAGGTAGAACAAGGCAGAGGATATGCTGACTCGAACACATTTCCTCGTACCATAGGTAGAGGAAGAGGCAGAGGAGGAATCATCACATGTTACACATGTGGGAAAAATGGACACAAGGCAGTTGACTGTCCATATAGGAAGACAGATAAAGGAGAAGCTCACATCGCCCAAGCATAGAGGCGAGATGCTGAGGAAGAAGATGCAGAAGACGGAAGGTCATTGATGATGCATAAGGTTCTCTTAACACTTGAGAAGGAGGTGGAGGATGCAGTTCAAAGAAACAGGCTTCTTAGAACCACATGCAAGACAAAAGACAGGAAATTCCAGGTCATTGTGGATAGCGGAAGCACAAACAATCTCGTTTCGACCGAGATGGTGGAGAAACTAGAGCTGGAGACAACAGATCACCCGAGGCCATACAAAGTTTCATGGCTGCAGAAGGGACATCAGGTAAATGTCACTAAATAGTTCTTAGTTGACATCAATATAGGAAGATACAACGATAGGATTTTATGCGATGTTATTCCTATGGATGTATGTCATGTATTGCTAGGAAGACCATGGCAATATGACATAAACGTAATTCATGATGGGAAGATGAATACGTACACTTTGGAGAAGAATGGAAGAGCACATACGCTGAATCCAATTAAGGATAAAGAAGTAAAACCAGAACCTAGGTACACTATACTTCTCATGAGTGGGAAGGAACTTCTGGTGGAAGTAAAGAAGAAGGAAGATCCGCAATTCTTTGTGGTCAGAAAACCGAAAGTTGTTTTGACCATCACAAGAGTGGATGATCTGCCAAAGGAAATTCAGGAACTGCTGGAAGAGTTCGCTAATATAGTGGTGGACGAATTACCTCATTTGTTTCCGCCGATGAGGAGCATAAGACATCATATAGACCTCATACCAGGATCAATTTTTCCGAACAAAGCAGCGTACAGGTTGACGCCACAGGAGAACGAAGAGGTCAAAAGGAAGGTACAGGAACTACTAGATAAAGGACTGGTCAGGGAAAGTCTTAGTCTGTGTGTCATTCCAACAGTACTGAGTCCAAAGAAAGATGGAGGTTGGAGAATGTGCACTGATTCCAGAGCCATCAATAAGATAACCATCAGGTATAGGTTTCCATTGTTGAGGATGGATGACTTGATGGACTGCTTGAGTGGAGCAGAGTTTTTTTCAAAAGTTCATTTGAAAAGCGGATACCATCAAATTCTCATGAGGGAAGGCGATGAATGGAAGACAACCTTCAAGACTAATGAAGGTTTGTATGAGTGGTTGGTCATGCCGTTTGGCTTGACGAATGCACCAAGTACATTCATGAGGCTGATGAATGAAGTGTTGAAAGAGTTTATTGGTAAGTTTGTCATTGTTTATTTGGATGACCTCTTGATTTTCAGCAAATCCAAGGAAGAGCATCTAAAGCATTTAGCTGCAGTAATGAGGAAGCTACAACAAGAGAAGTTGTTGATCAACATGAGGAAGTCTTCATTTATGAAGAGAGAACCCATTTACTTGGGGTTTTTCATATCGACAAATGAATTGAAGATGGATCCAAGTAAAGTTGAGGTAATTAAAAGTTGGCCATCACCGAGAAATGTTTTCGAGGTGAGAAGTTTTCATGGACTGGTGAGTTTCTACAGGAAATTCATCAGGAATTTTAGTGGAATTAGCGCAAAAATGATGGACACAGTCAAGAAAAGACATAAATATTTTCATTGGACTGAAGCGACAGAGAATACCTTCAATCTGTTGAAGCGGAAGATCACAGAGCGACCGGTGTTGGTGTTGCCAGATTTTCAAAAAGTTTTCCAGGTAAAGTGTGATGCGAGTGGCTTTGCCATAGGAGCGGTCTTAAGTTAGGAGAACAGGCCAATTGCATATTTCAGCGAGAAGTTGGATGAGGCCAAGGTGAAGTATTCAACGTATGATAAAGAATTTTATGCCATCATACAGGCGTTAAAGAAGTGGAGGCATTACTTGATACCCAAGGAATTTGTTCTGTATAGTGATAATCATGCACTACAGTTTGTAAGTCAACAAGAAAAGTTGAATCAAAAACATGTTAAATGGGTAGAGTATCTGCAGAATTTTACATTTGTAATTAAACACATTTCAGGGACTGCTAACAAAGTGGCTGATGCTTTGAGCAGAAAATGTTTGTTGTTGTAGGAGTTCCGAGTCAAAACCTTGGGTTTTGAAAATCTAAAGGACATGTATGCAGGTGATGCAGATTTTGCAGAGGCATACGAGGCAGCTGAGAATCCAATTCTCAGAGACAGAAGCCCGTGGATGGATTACCTGATCCAAAATGGACTGTTATTCAGAGGCAATCAGTTATGCATTCCACATTGCTCCATGAGGGAGAATTTGCTAAAAGAAAAGCATAGTGGCAGATTAGAAGGACATTTTGGCCACGATAAGACATTTGCAAAGCTGAGTGAAGCCTATTTCTGGCCGAAGATGCGAACAGATGTCAAGAAGTTTGTTGACAGGTGCAGTATTTGTCAGCATTCAAAGGGCAGAAAGCAGAATGCGGGATTCTATCAATCCTTACCCATACCTGAGAGGCTGTGGGATGAAATCATCATGGATTTCGTATTAGGATTGCCGAGGACGCAAAGAGGACATGATTCAATATTTGTGGTGGTTGACAGGTTCTCAAATATGGCACATTTTATTCCATGCCATAAGACCAGCGATGCGACTCATATCGCAAACCTGTTTTTCAAGGAGATCGTTAGACTTCATGGTATACCCAGAAGCATTGTATCGGACAGGGATACAAAGTTCATTGGACATTTCTGGAGGACACTGTGGAAGAAAATGGGGACTAACTTAATGTTCAGTTCTGCCTATCATCCACAGACAGATGGGCAGATAGAGGTGGTCAACAAAAGTCTTGGAGATTTACTCAGAAGCCTGGTGACAAAGCACCACAGCAGCTGGGACAATGTGTTGCCACAGGCAGAGTTCGCGTACAACGATTCAGTGAATCGAAGTACAGGCAAAAGCCCATTTGAAATTGTATATGGCAGGCAGCCGAGAGGAGTATCTGAACTCAGGTATTTAGAACAGATAATCACAAAGAGTTCAAGCGCTGAATAATTCGCAGAAGCGATGGAGGAATTTCACAGCAGAGTGAAGCAGCGATTGCTGGAAACGAACCAGGAATACAAGTGCAGAGCAGATCAACATCGAAGACGACTTCAGTTCAAAGTTGGTGATCTATTTCTGGCACATCTGAGGAGAGAAAGGTTCCCAAGGGGAACATACAACAAACTGAAAATGAAGAAAATTGGGCCATGCAGAGTCCTGAAGAAATTGGGAGAAAGTGCTTATGAGATTGAATTGTCGGATGACATCGAAATATCTACGACATTCAACGTTTCAGAATTATATCCATATAAGGCTGAGGAAACAGGAACTGGAAATGATGAGAAGCCAAAGATCCAGTGGAAGAAGCATATGTCGATGTCAGAAAGGCCACAGATGGAGCACATACTTGACAAGAGGGTCAGTAAAAGAACCAAATGGAAGCAATACTTCGAGTATCTGGTGAAGTGGAAAAATCATCCAGTGGAGGATGCCAGCTGGGAGACAGAAGAAGTTATCCAAAATCATGGACAGACCATGTAGAAGCTCATGGACATTAGCCCATGAATGTTTTCAAGCCGAGGAGTATGATGCAGGAGCATCACCAACTCAGCAAGCGTGGAGCCAACGCATGTGTTTTTTTTACACATGACATATAAGCTTGATAACTCTTTTTGAATTTTCAATTAAGATGAAGCGCCATATCCTTCAATGAAACATTTATGAAGGAGCCCCTGTTGTATTGTAGCAGACCTCGAGCCTTACACTCTTGTCTGAATTAGAGAGGAGGCATTTAATCTAGTTAATGCAGGTAGATAGAGGTTTTAAGTTTAGATTAGACAGTTTAGAGTTTGAGAGGGAAAACAGATATATACACCCTCCTTTGTACATTATTCAGGATTCATATTATTCAGGGGGCAAGAAGAGAGAGCAAGCAGAGAATTTGTGAAGAACACCCATGTACAGATGTTTTTGAATTAATAGAAGAGAGTCTTTGATTCAATTTCATGGCAGGTGTTGTTTCTCTGTGTATGTTGTTTATGTGCTCATGAATGCTTGTTTCTATTATGCATTTGCTTTGAATATGCTGTGCATGAGGATTTCAGGGTTTTTAACTGAAGTCTAAGAGAGAGAGGAGAGAATAAGTTTCAATTGTTTCTCTGTATGAGCCAGGAGATTCCTGCATAGAGTGAAGTTGAATTCATCCGCGTAGAGTGCGTTGATGAGGCTCGACAATTAAACCCTTATTCTCATTCACCCAGAAGTTGGTTTAGGTTGGTAGAGTCGTGCATGGAAGGTGCAGGCTGAACTTGAAGTCTCAGTGGCTAGTCTGAGCAAAGGAAGGCATAGACTACTGTTGTCAGAAGTACACAGAGTCTGAGAGATTCAACACTTTGAGAGTTGTTGAAGGTTGAGCAAGAGAAGTGTGCACAAAGTCTATAAGAGAGTCAGAGTGAATAAGCTCAAGAGGGATAGAACCTTTGGAATATCATTGAAAGGGAACGTAGAAAGTTCGGGCCGAGGAAGGTTCGAGCAGGAGCTGCAAGTGCAGATGTCAGAAAACAAGTGCTGATAAGGAATACTTAGTCATTCCCGGGAGATCCTCGAGAGGGAGAAATCGACGGTTATGATTCACCGAGGGAGCTAGCGAAATCCCGTCAGTCGTCAGATCATGTGGAGTTGCACAGGGTTTAAGCCCCAACGAGAAGAGGAGGAGTCATCAGGAATTTTCTCATCGGGATATCGGGGTTTCCATGGTCCGGAAACTCGGGCAGAACGAAATCGCGACCCGTGATTTCCTGGAAGGATCTC
>SNQJ01S0242914.1:0-13331 GCA_010110895.2 Picea sitchensis
CTTTCACCCTCAAGAGGGTCAAGTTGAGGGTGGGGGTGTGGACAAATGCACACATTCAAGCCCCATAGCTATAAGGTGAATGGTGAGGTAGTGATGATTTGCATATGTATATAATTTAAAGATGTAAAGAGAGAACAAGAATGGAGGTATCCAATTTAAGGATGAAGATAGGGATGAAGAACGAAGATGTATAATTACACATAAATGGATATTCTCACTCCCCTAACATCCACCATGTGAGAGTTGATGCATATAGGTGTGTAATTGTGCACACATTTATCCCTATATAAACTCTAGATGTTGTACACAAATTCATCAAAAACTTCTCCATAAACATGGATTAGCTTAAATTTACAACATACCACCTAATATACTACACCGACTATTATATCTCTCTCTCTATATATAGATATAATAGTATTTAAAAAAAATATTTATAATATTAAAAATAATATTATATTTACATAAATTAAATTTTATTATGTTGTTAAAAGAGACATGTGATGATTTTGATGTTTGTATTTATTTAAAAATAGTAATAATAATTATTAATTTTTATTAAAAAAAAATTATAATATTTTTTATTAATTTAAAATTTAATATATTAAATTTTTAAAGATATATTTATTTGGTTTTTAAAGATATATAATTGAGTGGGGTGACACTGAAAATTATGATATTTTAGACATATTTTTACAGACCTTGAAAGAAATTTTTAAACTGTCCTTCATTAAGATTCAGAGATGGTTTGTTTACAAAACCGACCTTCGAAAGTAGGGAGACATCTTCTGAGTTATTCCCTTAAGGAATAGGGACAGCGTAAGAAGATAATGGATGATCGTGACAGGCTTCACTTACAGATTGAAATCAATAATCTTCTTTCAAACAACAGTCTTTCCTCAACATGACTGTAAATTTCAGAAGTGTATTATAATTGATGTTTAGACAACTTTTCAACAGTCATTTCAGAGAAAGAATTTTCTGTTTTCTTTGTCCGAATAGTTCATAATGCAGGTATGTGTATTTCTAAAAGAAAAAACTGATAAGCGTAAGGGAAAAATCAAAACCAAAACAACAAAAGAAAAGAAAACAAAAGAAAAATATTTACACAGTATACACAGGGTTGTCATCAAGAGAAATACCTTTTCAGATCTTGGCCATTCACCGGATAGGTGTCTAGCTGTCCCTCTAGATTTTGTAATCGGAAAGCGTTGGGAACCAATTTCTCAGCAATTAAAAACGATCCTAGCCATAGGTTCTGAAACTTCGTATGCTCTCCCTTTCCCTCATGTGGTTTGTCCCATTTCAAGACAAGGTCACCTACTTCAAAGTTCCTGTCAGAAGCAGAGTTGGAATCAAACCAAATTTTGACCACTAGTTGATGTTGATCCAACTTACGTTTTGTTTGAGCTCTTACCTCTTCTAGTTTTATTAAAGCGTTAATCCGATTCTCCAAAGGGGGGCAGTCTTCTTCTTGTATTTTATGTGATAGATGTAGTGAGGGAAGAAGAATATGTGGTGGCATAATTGCTTCTCTACCATAGACGAGAAAGAAGGGAGAGTTGCCCACAATAGTTTTTGGTGTCACTCTATCAGCCCAAATTGCGTTTAACAGTGCATTATGCCAATTTTTGTGATTTTCAGATACCGTTCTCTTGATGATTTTAATCAGATTCTTATTTGTTGATTCTGCCAATCCATTGCCCCGAGGATAATAACTGGAAAAATATTTCAATTTAATTCCCTTTTCTAGAGCGAACTCACTCATCTCAAGAGACGAAAAATAAGAAGCGTTATCGAATACTAAATAGTCAGGGATACCAAAATGAGTAATAATATTCGAATTTAATAAGGCAATTACCTGACTGATATTTACAACTTTTAATCGGGCAGCTTCAGACCACCTGGTGAAGTAATCCATGGTTGTTATGATAAACTTCTGTTGCTGTGAGGATGGAGGATTGATTGGACCTATAATATCAAGACCCCACTGCTGAAAAGGGGAGTCTACTGAAACAAGCTGCAAAGGAAAGGTTGGTTTCTGTATTCGCCCTGATGCTTTTTGACAAATAATACACTTGCGACACAAGGAATGAGCATATCTAAAAAGTGTAGGCCAGTAATAACCTGCTCCTAAAACTTTATGGGCAGTGGTATCCCCACCAAAATGCCCACCAACTTCTCCTGCGTGTAATTCTAGTAAGATATTCTCTGCTTCATCTTTCTCAAGACAACGCATTAGTACTCCATCAAAATTTTGACGAAACAAAATACCATTAATCAACTGAAAGGAGGCAGATTTTAATCTTAATGCTCTTCTTTTAGTGGGATCCAGGTGACGGGGGGTTGACTCATGTTCAAGACATAATTTTATATCATCATACCAGGGACTGACAAAGTTTTGTGCACAACAGATTGAATTTTGATTGTGCTGTCCTGGGCTTGACATATCGTCTTCTTCTTGTTGTCCTATTGCTAAGTCAACAACTAACTTGCATAGCCCTTGGCCTCTCACTATTTGAGCTAGGGTGATTTCTATGTCATACTCTTGTAAGGAGGTAACCTAGTTCGCCCTCTTTTCCCCTAGTTCTTTATGCACTAACAGATTTCTGACGGCTGGGTAAGGGACAATAATTTTCGTCCTAGATTTCAAAAGATAAGATTGGAAGTGATTTACTGCTTTAAAAACAACATAAGCTTGTTGATCTACCACTGGGTAATTAAGTTACGCACCTTTGAAAGCAGAGCTCATAAAGGCAATTGGGACTTCATTGTTTTCAGCGTTCTTTTGAGTTAGGACAACAATGTAGGAGCAGTCAGAAGCAAATGTGTAGAGCATGAAGTCTTGCGAAAAGTCGGGGCTCATGAGAAAATGAGCGTCTATTATGGCCTTTTTTATTGAATTAAAATCTTGGTTTTCTAAGGGTCCCCAATGATATTGCGCGTCTTTCTTAATTAAATTCTGTAAAGGTCTCAACATTTCAGAGAAACTGGGGATGAATCTCCTGACAAAGTTTATCTGGCCTAAGAAAGACTGCATATACTTTTTGGATGAGGGAGGGGGAAGTTTCGAGATGACTTGAGTCCTTTCAGGGTTGATAATCATCCCTTTGCTTGACACAATAAATCCTAAGATTTTACCTTGTTCTACTGCGAAGATAGATTTTTTAGGATTCAAGGAAATGTCGTACTTACGACATCGCTGTAGAACGACTCTCAAATGAGCTAGATGATCAGTTTTGTTTTTTGAAAATACAGTAACATCATCTAGGTAAACCACGATAGATTGATTGATTAATCCTCGGAAAGCGATGTCCATCGCTCTCTGGAAAGTGGCACTGGCATTAATGAGTCCAAAGGGCATTTTCCTATAAGTGTAGGTACCCCATGGAGTGCGGAAGGTAGTTTTAAGTTGGTCTGGAGGAGACATTAGGACTTGGTTATACCCTGAAAAACCGTCCAATAAGGATAGTCTCTCAGAACTAGATACCTGTTGAAGGATCTGTTCCATGGGTGGGACAGGGTAGTTGTCTTTATCAAACGCTCGATTAAGGTTTCTGAAATCGACGCATAGTTGGATTTCACCACTCTTCTTCCGGACAGGGACAAGGTTAGAAAACCATTGTGTGTGCCTAACTGGGAAAATTATATTAGCATTCAGGAGTTTATTTAATTCTTTTTTGACGGTCGGTTCGAGCTTAGGGTGCATTTTTCTTAACTTTTGTTGAAACGACAAGGTTTGGGGTTTCATAGGAATGATGTGTTGTATGATGTTAGGGTCAAAAGTTTTAAGGTCGTCATACGTCCATGCAAAAACATCTTTGAATTCCTTAAACAATTTAATAAATGCGGCTTTCTCTTGTTCAGAGCACCCCACCCCTAAATTAATGAACTGTGGATTGTCATTAGTTCCCAAGTTTACTTTTTCATACGATAAAGAGGAACTATTTGTTTTACAGTTGATCGATTTTTTGAATTTGTCTTGAAGATCATAAAATTTTTCTAATCTAACTACAGATTTAGGGATAGAATTTACCATGTCCGATGAAGATTCAGGAGATCTCGGATCTGGTATTACCGTGAAATCGCGCAGATTGTCGTCATGAGTGCATTCATCGATCACTGCGCCTTGGAAGGTTTCTTCCATATGCAGGAAACTGATAATTTGTTGATCGTTGTTGAAGACTCTCCAATTCGTGATGTTGTCGGGAACGAATGGCCTGAACAACAGTTCAACGGAGAATGCATTTGGGGACAAGCCTTCTACAGGAAAGAGTTTCGAAGCTACGTTAGCTAATAAATCAGCTTTCGAATTATTCAATCTAGGAATAGAATTTATGTTGAAAGAAGAAAACTTATTCATTAAATTCCATACCTCAGATTGGTATCTTTTGAGATGTGGAGATAAACAGTGGATAGAATCTCTCACCTGTCTAACCACAATTTTCGAGTCGCCAAAGACAGTCAAATTTTGAATGTCCATATCTAATGCTTTTCTAAGGCCCTGCAATAAAGACTCATATTCTGCTGTGTTATTAGTACATTCAAATTCTAACCTGCATGCAATCAGGGTTTTGTTACCTGCTGGATCAATAATAACACAGCTCGCACCAGCTCCTTCTTTGGACTTTGTCCCGTCAAAATAAAGAGACCATATTTGATTTTTATTGGGTGCATGAGACCATTGTGTAGAAACTGCTGGTTTCACATATGCTACAATCTCGGACTGTTGTTCCGGATTAATGATAGCGGAAGTCTCGGCCATGAAATTGCCGAAAAAGGTATCCATCCTTTGTATTTCAGGTGACTCGGTAGAAGGTGTAAATGGTTCATTGGGATCATTTAAATCTGTGACTGTGAGATTTAGGTAGCATTCATGATTTACCTTGATGTTGTTGGGCTTGCCGTTCTCGGGCAGCCACAGGTGAGACCAATCTGTTGCAAAATAGCCTTGTAGCTTCTCTGACCAGTCTCTGCTTAAAAACAAACCATAAAATTCTAGAATATCCACGACAATAATATCAATAACTTGATGAACTTTGGGGTTAGACGATAATCTTATAAGCACATTCCTTAATTCGCCTATAACTTTAACACTAGTTCGATCAAGTTGGATGATCTTTAAGGTGGATGGTTCAACTTCAGCATTAATCTTCTGACACACGGACCATGGCATTACATTGGATTACGCTTCTGAATCTACCATACAATTGTGCACGTTCCTATTAAAGATTTCGAAAGTTAACAAAAATGGAGGTACATTTCTGTGAGGACTAATGGTGGAAGCTTGCGGCTTTTCACTTGCAGCCTCTAAAGCTAATTTATCTACATTTGTTACATTATTTACAGGAAGGCCTCCCTTCTCATGAGGATCAGAATTGTTCTTAGCGGAAACCTTTTGGGAAACTTTTGGATTGTTCTAAACAACTTTGTTACTGCTTGGATTACCATTTTTTCTATTCTTTGCAATATTCTGTAACATTTTTTGTAGCAGAAACGAAAATTTTAATAATTCATAAACAAAAATGTTAGCCCTTAAATTTTTTAGATCTTCAACTAAATCATACTCTAAGTTTGGGTTTACATGACTCTGTTTAGTCTCAGCTGGTTTAGACTGTTTTGGGGGCAAAGTCGTAGTGTTTTCAGAAGAAGGTTTGTTTGCTGTCTTACTCCTAGTATTGTAGGGATGTACTGTCTCGAAATTAGCTTGAAAAATGCTATCCGAGAAGTGTCCAAAAATGTTCGGAGAAGATTCTTCTTCTTCAACTATCTCTTGTTCAACTACTTCCTCAGGGATCTCAGGGGGCATCAAGTTATCCTGGGCTTCTAGAATTGTTTGAATGGCGAATTGTAGGCTTTCTAGATTTAGGCCCTCAGTATTTGAATTAGGTTAGTTGGTGGGAAAAGGCTTCCTAAACAGGGGTTTGTAAGGCCCTTTGCTCGAAGAAGATTCTTTCGACCATCCTTTTCAAATCTATAACTTGATTTGACAGTTTTTGAATGACTTTCGTTAAGTTTTCTAAATCTGAGCTTTCAAGTTGTGTTTTATTTTGAGCAGGTCTAGGGAGGATTTCAATTTTCTTTTTGGAAGATGAACTAGTCTCCGTTTCGTTGCTAGTGGTGTCCTTTAAACTAAGGATGTATTTCTCAATCTGGCTGGCCTCTTCGAAGGCCTCTAACAACATGGCTTTCTTAGATCGATTTACCCAAATGGATATACTTTGATGTAAGGCTTTAGTATAGTATGCTATGATAAGATTCTCAGCCGACATCGAGTCCGTAGGGATTCGGTTTTTTAGTGTTAAGAATATTTGGTTAAAGTCTTTGATTTTCTCTTTGGGGTTCATTCTTAAACTAGAGAGCTCCATGACTAGGACTTCTGGGGACTTATCGTCTCCAAACTTCTCAAGAAAGAAGGATTCAAACTTCTCCCAAGACACGATGGTATGGGGTTGCTAGGCAAAGTACCAGGTAGAGGCATTGCCCTCGAAAGTATAGGGGAACAACCTACAGACTACGTCTTCATGCTCAACATTACAGAGTCTAATGGCTAACATAAACTTTTTAATGTGATCTTCAGCGATCTGTTTAGAGTCAGGGTCAAACTTGGGGAGCCACTTCTCCGGATTTTTGGGTAAGGGATGCTGAGGCCCGGGTACGGCTACTGCATCTTGGTCGAGCCAGGGTCTAGAAGGATTGTTCTGGTTGGCCATTGGTGTGGGTGGTGTGGAAGGCTGAGAAGAGGAACTGCCTTCGTCATAAGAGTCTTCTCCAGAAGAAGAAGGGGATGATGGAGGTGGTGAGGGTGGTATTCCAGATCCTCCTGCAGCAGGAGTGAGGGTTGGATCTGTAGGGTTTAAAGTGAGTTTAGTGCCTCCAAGTTGTTCTCTGATATCAGAGAAATCTAATGGTTGGTCCAAAGGTCGATTTGGTTGTCTTAAACGGGCGAAGGCACTATGTGTTCTTAAGAGGGATTGTCGGACAATCTCTTGTACGTCACCACCTATAGGATTTGGGGTTACTGGTTCAACTGTGATCCATAGATCGTCGTTTGATGTGGTTGTTGTTTGAGGGACGATGTTGTCATTTGAATGACTTCTTCTCACTATAGGTGAGAAGTTGGGTGGTGGAGGAGTCTTACGACCGCCTCATGCCATTAATAATTTTCAGGCCCTCCTTCTAGCACCATTTGTTGACGGGCGAAATTGACCGCTCGTCAACTGGAGGGGTGGATCTGGTCTGGGGTTGTCTAAATAACCCAATCCGTTTGGATTAATCCACTCCGATGGGTTTAGCGGCTCCGTTGGCCGATCAAAGTCCTAGGAAAACAAAAGAAAAACTAAGCTAAAGAAACTAATCTAAGTATAAAAATAAGCTACTGCAAACTATATATAAATCTAAAATATATATATACAGTTTACTAGCTAATATTATAAAACAATAATTCTACTTATTAAATGTTCATCTATCAATATAATTAAATCTCAATTATATATGTACAGTATTTACATAATACAAATTTTGATCGAAATTTGCAAAATCATTTGTAAATTGTCTTATGACAACGAAGCTATTATTTTTGGATTTTTTATAACTTTTATGAAAAAGAAATAAAACAACAACTATCTAACTAAACAAAGAAGATAATAATCTATACTATATATCTATCTAAACTAGAGAGAATTCTCGAATTAATTGACTATTAAATTGCAAATAACAAATTGACCTGAAGTAGTGCTTCCTATTTGTCTTGTGCACAGTACTCGACTTAGCTGTTTGATGGGGGAAAACCCGCACCAGATTTTGCAAAAAGCTTCTCGTAAACAAGAAGCAGCGACGCTCTTGAATACGAATGACAGAACAAACAAGAGATATAGCAACAACAATTTTATAGTTTACAGATCATCACATTTAGATAAATCCCAGTGCGAAGATTTGTACATAACTGTTCATTTAACAAAGAAGATAAACCTTCTATTCATTAAATTAAAATAGGGTAATTGTTGTAAGTAAAATGAGATACATCAAATATGGACAATACATTAAATCATATCGCATCAACCTGTAACAAATCTTGATATCTAAAGTAGTCAATAATTTGATTACAAATTAAAATGCACGGAAGCTTGAATAAAAGTAAGATAAATTGAAGCTAAAGTCGTACAACAAATCCACTTCCATTCGAGTCTGTCTAATTATAAGCCCATAGTCTCTGTTCTCCCAATAGTGATGGCTTGTTTACAAAAAATAATAAGTATATAAAGGCCACAGGATGAAACATTCCCTGTGGAAATCATCAAAACTGTTTGCACAAAATATGGGAACAATCTCCCAAATTGCCACTCTTATCTAAGACTAACAACCTAATCCCAAAACTGTGTAAAGAAACAACATGTTCAAAGATGCCACAGCAGATCCAATTCCCATTGAAATTCGTGTGTCCCTGTAGATGGACAAAAATAAACAATTTTAGATAGTGTTTAATTGTAAAATAAATAAAAATTCAAATTTTATGACTAGCTACAGAATCTCATGATTCTGTAGCTGGTCATATTTACAAACAAATTCGTTTTAAATTAATCCAATGGTAACATAAATGTACGCGATCTATCAAACAAATCCTTTATTACTAATTCAAAGCAAACAAAATCGTTCATGCTAATTAAAAACAAACAGAATCGTTCTAAAATCATTGTTGAAATATCATACCTTGGCTTCAGGGATACGATTCGGTCAGGCTAATTTTGAATTAACAATGGCAGTGGCTGCCTTAACATTTTTGAACACGATAGAGCCTATGGTCTTTTGCCTCTTATCGTTAGTTTGCAGTCTATCATTTTCCTTGGTTAACACAGTCACCCGGTCCTCCAAGGACTTAATTCGATATTGCAATAGAGGGACATCTATATAGTATCGTTCGAGCCATGAGTTGCATTCATTGCACTGTGGTTGATCGGGCCGTGTCATTACAGGTGAGGAATATTTTAAATTTCCAGGGGTTCCACTGTCAAACTTGATCCCGGGGAAGTTGGGGTCATCCTTAAGGCACAGTGGGAGGTTGGCTACGTAGTCATAGGGCTTGACAGAACACACGTCGTGTGAGTATGGGTATTCCTCGTTCAGAAATTGCTCGATTTCAGAATCCGAGTCTTCACTCAAAACAACAGGTTTCTGATCCATGTTTTGTTTGGGTTTATTGCAAGCACACCTAGATACCCAACGTGCAACCTTCTTACCCTTGCTATTGACATCGGTATTACCCTTGCCCTTTTTTCTTGCAGGCCTCTTAACAGGCTTAGCACTGTCTTTTAAACATGAGTCAGGGAGGGTGTCGGGTAGGTCATCGTTAGGGTAGGTCGAGATTTCAACAGTGGGTAGGAGGGTAGGAGGGGGCCCGACAGGCCCGACAAGGGTTTCAGTGACCACAGTTTTGTCCACTTGACCAAATTCAGGAGTGGCAAAGACATTCCTCAACAAGAAAGCTTCCCAACAGTCCCCACTCAACCTCAGATAATGGACTATGATAATTTTAATCAAATAGTGGTGGAAGAGGTTGGAGTCGACCTTCTCCCTCTTGTAACGTTTAGCCATTTTATACAGACTGCGAAGAAGGTAATGTGGCATATTCAAAGGGAAATCTATGAAATTCATAAGCAGCCGGAGATGGTAAAGAAAAACCAAACCGTATCTACCCTCGCATGTAATGAATTGCTTGATAATGGCCAATAAATCATACCACCTAGACTTAAGGGCCATGACAGGCATACCTTTGTCACAACTGATAATTTTCCTTGAGGTAAACAGGAGGGATCATGGCACTTCATCCACCTTCGAATTCTTACACCATCTCTGCCCCTTGGCTAGCAGACCAGTGGCTGAGCTGAGGAATTCTTCGTTCAATTCGAGTTGGATGTCCCCAACCTTGGCCTTGCATCCATCGAATGTGAGGGAAAATTGCTGAGCGACTGCGAGGTTGAAACCCTCGAATTTTTTAATGAAAACTAACCAACCATTACTCTCCAGGTACTCACAAGCATTATCAAATAACAACAGTGTTTGGACGCCATTAGGTTCTATGCGCACTACAAGAGCCATAGCATAGAGCACAAATTCAACAGGGTAATCGGTGAGGGGGTTGGACAAGGTAGACATAGGATCAATTGCCCGTAGGTTTTCCCAAAACAAGCAGAGGTAGCCCGGAGTGCAAGGCATATGTTAATGCTTATGCGTGCGAGGGTGGTGGAGTGAATTGAAACCATGCAAAAACATTCATGTTGGCATGTACAATCGATGACGCCTTGGTAATTCAAATCACTTTTGGTGTGTGTCAAAAACAATGTAAACAACATGCCAAACGAATAACCATTGAAAACCATGACAAGTCGATCCGAATGTTTGAACAAACAATAACATTTGTATGATTTAAAACAAAACAACATGTCGAATATTGCACCAAAGATTTAATCATAAAATTGATGCGTTCTATGAGACCATTGCATCAAGGATTCAATCAAAGACACCAAAATATCATTGCATCACGAACTTATAAATTGAAACCATATTAACAAAAATGCAAAGTTAATAAAGGTTTGGTGTTTTGACACATGTATGACCTTTAGTGAGATAGGGGTGAAAGAATTTATGACCACATGAACAAAAGGATTCATAACAATCCAAAGATGATTTTAAGGCCATCGACATGACTTCCGACTCAAGGTTTTCACACTTGCAGTCGTGAAAATGAAAATGAAAGGCAGGTGTGCGAATGTGCAAGATAATAGTGTCATTTTTTTAAAGAATTGGGACGAGTATTGAGGGTTCAAAACCCTTGTGTAGGCAGCTTGTAAGGAAAAGATAAAATTGCAAAATGGCTACCAACAAGAGCCTATAGTCATTACAGACAACATGGATTCCAAAATGCAGCAAGGATCTACCTAGGGCATCCATGTAAAGGTAGGATCTACCACCTAATTACAACACTTCTAGAGTAGGGATGAAGGTTCCGTGTCACACTTCGGTGGGGTCAATCCTATGGAAAAGTGAAAAATAAAACAAGATGCAGAAAGTGGAAGTGAAATCCTAACTTATATGTAAAAAGTTGGAAAAAAATGACTTTTACCAAAGGATACCCAAAAAGTGACCCATCCCAAAAATTACCAAACCAAAAGAAAAAGAGTACCAGATCGACCAATAAGAAACTTAGAAGTGGAATCAAGTGATTACCAAGCTAAGAAAAATGACAAAGGGGGTCAAAAAAGGGGAAAAAGGGGCCAAAAAGTCTATAAATAGAAGTTGACAACTCCTTTTTACCATTGTAATTTGAAAATCAACCAAAAGGTGAAAAACCCCTTCGCTAAAGGAGTTGATTCCGGGAGCTTAAGTGGATGAAACGACCTTCTACTTGGACCAAGTAAGTACAAATCCATCCTTATTGCATTTCAATTAATCTTTTATGCATTAGTTTTAGGTTTTGAGGGGGCACACTCTCCTAAAAAGAGTGGCCTTGTGTCTATGTGGGATGTCCAAGGACAACCCACGTATGTACTCAGGCAGGAAACCACCAACCCACGTATGTACTTACGCAGGAAACCACTGACCCACGTACATAGGTGAATGTGTATAATACAACCCGCGTACACCTTTGCAAGCTTTGAAAAAATAAAATGCAAGTACTAACTTCCTCAATTTTTCCATAAAATAGAATGTATGTTCACTAGAGGGAGAGGGAGCATGAGGACATTGATATCTTGGTTGAATAGGAGCCTATAGCCATCTCCGCACTAAAACAGTGTGGCCTATGGAAGTTTTTCCAGTGTCTGTTCATGAGGGCACAACCTAGACTGCTCAATGCTCTTGTGGAGTATTTACACCCGGATGTAGAGGCCTTTATGCTAGAAGGTCAATCACTGAACACCACCATAGAGGATATATAGTTCTTGACTGGCCTCTCGAGGAGAGGGGAACCAATCAACCTGAGGGAATTTCCCCCTAGGCCTTTCAACATTGACGATTATATCCGGATGTACTGTGAGGCCGACATTGAGAAGGTAAGTTCTTAGGTGTTGATTCATAGGATCACCAGTCTATCTCTGCATGTGATCTTACTATTGATCGGGTGGATTACTGGATCCACAACCCTACATCAGGCCTCCCGGGCACACATGCATTGTGTCATTAAGTGTCTGGAGGTGCACATTTTTTACTAGAGTACGACCATGCTGATGTGAATGAAGAGACAACTTACAGAGTTTCAACAGTCTACCAACAAGAACTTCAGGTTCGGTACCATTTTGTGTTCCTTTTTCTTCGAGAGAGTGCCCAGTCTTAGTCAAAGAGAGATGATACAGGGCCATGTGGCCTCCTTCCCAACAGTATGTAGGTGGGCAACATTGCTGCCATGACAAGGTGGAGGGAGGACCATAGAGGCCTTTGGCGACAAATTATTTGACTTGTGGGCACGACAGATTCCGGTGATTGAGGATTACCCTTATGTCGGGATCAACTTCACTAGAGACCCTAAGATGCCAATGCCTCCCAATGAGGAGCGAGGCGAGATAATTAACATACTTTTTAAAGATATTTAATTTTTAATTGTTTTTATATATATCATTTTTATATGTGTATAGAGTACTGACTTTTGTATCTGTTATGTACATACATGGGACCTGTGCGACCAACAAAATTTTCTAGGACTCGGCGAGGTCCTCAACCGGAGGTAGGATCAGTGACAGTTGGAGGACCAACAACTTGTTGATTAAGGTTGGTTGTCATTGATGTCAACCCTTGAAGAAAGCCCTGCAGCACAAAGGTTTGCGTAATGGACCCAAGATTGTTTGATGTAAAGAAGACTCATTATTGTCTTGTCATGGTTGATAAGAAGTAAATATGGATGAACTCCAAAGTGGTCCCCTTATGGTGAAATACCTCATGGGAAGACGGTTTGCGGAGGAAGAGAACCCATGCTTAATTGTGGAATAATGAGATGAAGGACAATGAATTTGTCAGGTAAACTATCCTAGATGGATAGTGCTTGTCATTCCATTTTCGGTGGTATGTGGAACATCACATAACTTCTCATGGTTAGAGAGTTATGGCCATGAGAAGTTGGAGACCCCAGGTTTGGGTAATGGACCCAAGTTTGTTTGATGGATAACGGTATGAGTTATGATATATTTTCAGATAATACTATTCTATATGGATAGTTCATGTCATTCCATTTCTGGTGGTATGTGGAACGTCACATAACTCCTCACGGTTTGAGAGTTATGGCCTTACGAAGTTGGAGGACCCTCATATGTCATCTAGAAGCCCCAAAAGGTCAAAGTAGTCAA
>SNQJ01S0242915.1:13377-24648 GCA_010110895.2 Picea sitchensis
GGCTGCAAGAAGAGTAGCATCAGTAGGTACCACAACAGGATGAGTAGTGGTATTCTCCACAATGTCCCACAACTCGTTCTCTTGCAAAAGCAAGATCATCCTCTCCTTCCAAGAACCAAAATTTGCTGCCCCATCAAGTCTGTATTCAACCCTCAAACCAGTAGCCATGACCCTCTTTCTGCTGAAAATCACAAATTCAAAAATCTACCCTGTGAAGTGACTATTGTCCCTACTTTCTATTTGCTGAAATTTCTGCCTCTCTTCAACTCAGCTCTGATACCATGTTAATTTTTCAAAACCCCAACCTAGTTTCAGTCTCGCTGATTTTTCAGCCAAATTTAAATGCCAAAACTCCAGTTTCAACACTGTTTTAGCATATGTCACAGTGGTGTTTCAGCATATGTCACAGCGTTGTTTCAACATATGTCACAGCAGTGTTTCAGCATACGTTACAGCACTGTGTTTCAGCATACGTTACAACACAGTGCTGTAACATATGCTGAAACACAGTGCTGTAACATATGCTGAAACACAGTGCTATAACGTACGCTGAAACACAGTGTTGTAATGTATGTTGAAACACCGCTGTGACATATGTTGAAACACCGCTGTGACATATGTTGAAACACCGCTGTGACATATGCTGAAACACC
Source organism: Picea sitchensis (assembly GCA_010110895.2). NCBI lineage: Eukaryota > Viridiplantae > Streptophyta > Pinopsida > Pinales > Pinaceae > Picea > Picea sitchensis. Next base: position 14,031 of record SNQJ01S0242915.1, read on the forward strand.
GCTGTGACATATGTTGAAACACCGCTGTGACATATGTTGAAACACCGCTGTGACATATGCTGAAACACCGCTGTGACATATGCTGAAACAGTGTTGAAACTGGAGTTTTCGCATTTAAATTTGGCTGAAAAATCAGGGAGACTGAAACTAGGTTGGGGTTTTGAAAAATTAACACTTACTTAATTAGAATAAAATTAATTCTAACATGTTCTTTAACTTGTTTTAATAATTTTTCTAATGAATTAACTATGTAATTATTGTTTTGTATTATATATATTACAAATATTGGCAATTTCATTGGGTACGTGCCTCCTCCCCCAGAAGATGTTGATGAGGAGATGATGCATGAGGTCGCGGTGGGTCAGGTTCCTCGGGTGCAGATACCTGAAGGAATGCGTCGTAGGCCATATACCATATTCAAGTTGGATTTGGGCGATCGCCTCTCTGCAATTTTGTCTGAGGTGGGAGTCTGCCCTACCCTGATGTGAGACATCAAGGAAGATCTTACGCTCTGGAATCTTTGGAGGGAGATGTCACATTATTTTATTCCTCTTATGCGTCATATCATTGTAGATGCCAAGATACTAGAAAGGAGGAGGGATCTTGATGATATGCACAACTCTTCTTCCAGTACGCCTCGTTCATCCAATACCCCATCGATTGATGATGGTGGTCGTGATCATCCTTATCCACATCCTTCTCATCCTCATTCACCTCACCTAGATCATGAGGGGGAAGCACATATTCCTCATCCTCCTCTTTCACCTCACCTAGATGAGCATCCAAGAGAGGGGAGAATTTTCCCCTCTCCTGGATAGGATATTTACTTTATCACTGGGCTATCTAGGAGAGGGGAGTATTTTCCTCAGTTCCCATATTTCCTCGTAGGTGTTGCTGATGAGATCCAACTCATGTAATCTCAGCAATATATTGGGGTTGAGGTACTATCCCCAGTTGATTTTCAGGTGTCTGGTGGACAGCTGAAAATCACCTCTTTTGGTGCAGAGGAGGTTAGGTGCCTCTCACTCTTAGTGACTACCATATCCCATTTTACCAGTGATGGAAAGTACATTAGCTGCCCTCTTTTGTATTATGTTGATTTGTTGGTACGGTGGCCACGGTGTATCATATGGTATGTCATTTGTTTATGGCAGTTTTGTATAGTGCTCGACAAATGTCGGACTATGATACATGGGAGGTCGAACTTCCCATTTGCCTCATAGTTGTTTTGCTTATTTTTTGAGAGGTTTCCATAGACGAGGCTGAATTTTTTCCGTCATCCTCCTAGGTCGAGAACTCATGTGCAGATGTGCATGTGGGGGGAGATGATGCCCAAGAGAGGCCAATCGTAGTTTCCAGCTAGGATTCTGCTAGACGCATTAGGGCTAATTGGCAATGCAGTGGATCACATGTTTGTCATGGTTATGTTTCCTTACGCAGGTTTGGATTGGCGAGGATGTCGGAACATCCTCTTCACAACAGATGAGCCACCATATGATGGAGGTAATATTAGTGTTTTGTTTAAATTAATATAGTTTTGTTTTATTGTCTTACTTAATTAGAATAAAATTAATTCTAACACGTTATTTAACTTGTTTTCTTAATTTTTTTAATGAATTAACTATGTAATTATTGTTCTGTATTATATATATTACATATATTGGAACTTTCATTGGGGACGTGCCTCCTCCCCTAGCAGATGACGATGAGGAGATGATGCATGAGGTCGCGGCGGTTCAGGGTCCTCGAGTGTAGATACCCAGAGGCATGCGTCGTAAGCCATATACCATATTCAAGTTGGATTTGGGCGATCGACTCTCTGCACTTTTGACTGAGGTGGGAGTCTACCCTACCCTGATGGGAGACATCATGGAAGATATTATGCTCTTGAATCTTTGGAGGTAGATGATGCATGATTTTATACCTCTTATGTGTCATATCATCGTAGATTCCATGATACTAGCAGGGAGGAGGGATCCTGATGATATGCACAACTCTTCTTCAAGTATGGATCGTTCATCCAATACCCCATCGATTGATGAGGGTTGTCATGATCATCCTTATCCACATCCTGCTCATCCTCATTCACCTCACCTAGATCATGAGGAGGCAACACATATTCCTCATCCTCCTCTTTCACCTCGCCTAGATGAGCATGTCGGACCTATTCCTCATCCTCCTCTTTCACCTCACCTAGATGATCATGTCGGAGCTATTCCTCGTCCTCCTATTTCACCTCACCTAGATGAGCATGTCAGACCTATTCCTCATCCTCCTCTTTCACCTCACCTAGATGAGCAGGCAATACATATTCATCATCCATCATCTTCCACTACAGACCAGGCCTCCACTGCTATTGTAGATATGCAGATTATGCCATCGCCTGGACCAGATATGTTATAGCAGTTATTTGACTTGTCCATGATATGTGTGTGTGTGTGTGCGTGTGTGGTGCTTTTTTTTTCTATTGATCATGTTGATGATGTACTTTATTTATATGTTGATGTTGATGTTGATTTTGATGTGTATATTGTTAGGTCATGTTAGTTTTGGATGTTAAATGTGCTTGATAGATGTGTGTGTTATAGCATTGTTCATTAGACATGCATTTTTCTTGTTGATCATGATGATATACTTAATTAATTTATAATATGTTGATGTTGATGTGTACATTTTTAGGTCATGTTAGATATGTCTAATGTTAAATGTGATTGATAGATGTGTATGTTAAATGATGCTTGTTAGATGTGTGTGATGATGATGTTAGAAAATGCTTGTCTTTTGTTAGATGTGATCACAATGATGATGCCCTATTAAATTATTATATATGTGTGCTAGCTAATTAATGATGTTTATATTTTCTAGAGGTATATATAATTAGATGATATTAGCTAGCGAATATAAATGTGTATTTTAGATGTTGTTTATGTTTGTTATAAGATGGTTATCATCATCATGTTTATTTTTATAAATTACAAAGTTCTATATGGTTGAAATTATAATTATAAAATTGAAACTATAATTGCATAGATAGTTCGTTATACATATTCCTTCTAACTAAAAAAAATATTCAAAAAACAAATTACATATGAATAAATATTATTTTTCATTGTACGAATTACTCTTTTTTAATAGACTCTTCTACACTAAATATTGTTATTATAAAAAAGATATGATCTCCAATGATAAGCATTCTATTGGCTTTAAATTTTTATGGATGCAAATCTTCCTATTGTTATTTTTTGTCATTATTCATAAGTTGATTGCTATCAAATTTTAAAATATTACTTCATTAATTATGGTTTTACTCAACATTGGGGGCATAATTTTATAAATACTTTTAAAAGAAATAATAAAAGTATGTAAACTAACAAACACTACTTTAGTTAGTAACCAAATTATCAAAAAATCATGTTATAAATTTAAATTTTTAATCATAAACCACATTTTTTGTTAATCTTATTTTTAAATCTACAAAATAAATGAACATAAACTCATATTTTGAATCATCATGTTAACATATCCTTAGTTGTATTTCTTCATTTTTTAGGACAGGAAACCACCCCGACTAATTCAACCTCATCTACTAGGTGAATTATAAGATGAACCTGCAAGTCCATGAAACTCAGTGGTAGTTCCTTCTCAAACATACAAACAATATCAACTATCTCTTAATGCCACTGTGGAATGCTAGCCATATGAATCTCCTTTGATGTGATCCAATGTACAAATGCAGATAATTTAGATATGCCATGCCTTAGGTCATGGGGGAATTCATGGTTCACACACCAACGCATGAGCAGAGGATAATGATACTACAAAGTAAACACATAAAAAAAAAACCAACGCATGAGCAGAGGATAATGATACCACAGCAAACACATAAAAAATTATTTTTATCCCATGGCATAAAAATAAAATTACAATAATAAAATCATATTTTGACATACGTCGTACCTTTAGAAAGTTCAAATGGTCATGTGATTTCAACCCCAACAATTGATCTTGACACACAGTGAAGCAACATCATAGGGAATAACCATATAAAGAAGACACTTTCACACCCAATATAATTTCCTTTTCCAAAGAAAGATCTCTTTCTTCAAAATCAATGGGACATCAACTTCTTTAAAAAACCAAGAGGGACCACCCTCTCCTCTAATTTCTTTGTTCAGCCAATGCTCTTTAATTTTGAAGAAATAAGACTTTCACGTACTCAATGTGTCACTTTCTCGATGATATGTGACTCATAAAGAAGATGAAACATTTTTAAATATATGCATGGGATCTAATAAGTGGGAAATCTTAAGATGCTCCCAATAGAGGAGATCATAAAAGATAGATTTCATTTTCATCCCAATGGGAAATTCTCAACATAGGTGTCTCGAAGAATTCTGGATCAATGAACATAGGCTCCCCATTTGAATCTAACATTGCATATCCTTCTCCTTCTCTCTCTCATATTCTATAAACCATTATGTTGGTTTCATTACAACATTTGCTCTCTTTCGCTTACTATTGAAAGTGGATGTTTCTCTTCTATAAGGGTGTTCTCTGGGAGGAATAATTCTCAAGAAGTCGTACATTTGATTTCATAGGTGGTTGGACTGCTACCTATCTTAGTAGAGAAGGTCCAAAACATTTACATCCATCATAGCCTTTAGTTACAAGACATGAGAATTTATTGTATACATAATACGTTAGAGTTTAAGAATAGAATGACAATCACAACTAATAAAATATGCAAATAAATATTATTACGATATAAGAACCAACCAATAAACATGTTAATTACCAAAGAAAAACCATAAGCCTAAATAATCATGTGTGGTGTAAGCACATATGCCATGCAACATAAAACTCCTCTATGTTGTGATGGGTTTTGATACATCATATACATGTAATCCTTCCCATAATTCCTTCAATTCATCTACCAATGGTTGTAGGTGGACATCAATATTATTCACTTGCTTCTATCTAGACTATAAGAGCTAACACAAGATGTCCATTCTTCATGGACAACCATGGGGGAGATATTGTTATTGATCACTACTGCATTCCAAACATAATAGTTGGTGTTTTGGAGGTAATATGGGTTCATGCCATCCATTGCAATGTTGAGTCGTAGACTTCGTGACTTCATCATTGAATTTTTTTTGGCCATGTATTATTTATATGCTTCATGGCCATTGAATCTGTTGGTATTCTCATAACTCTTGACTCACTTATGTGTGAGGCATGTCATCCCTACAACATAGCTAATTATTTTCAATGAAAGAGCCTTTGAATCCTTAGGATTATAGGCATGTGCCTCAATATCTTATGCGGAGGACCATGTGATTTACCATTTTGATTTGATTTATGGTACCTTTATGCCCACATTTCAGACATATCTCTTTGTCTACACATTATCCTATATATATAATACAATCATTCAAACATGCATGATATGATATATACTCAAATAAACCAACATTTTCAACAACCGCTTTGCCTCTTCGTAGATACCGGGAAAAAAATTATCACCAGAAGAACCCGACCTTTGAATGTCATGCGCTTAATGGAACAGAATTAATGTACAAGGTCATTTAACGCTTATAAAAGCAACCATTTCTAATGTTGATTGCACTATGACAAGATTTTGCAAATTTAATATAAGGCACTTTGTTGGTCAATTACCTCAATATTTTCGAGAAACATGCATTTGACATGCCAAACTTTGCTTTCATGTTGTAAAGTAACATTGTTGTCCCAAGCTAGGTAGACTTTGATCGGGCACTAGGTCCAAAGAGAGGGGTTGTGGAAGCATATTTTAGGCTTTCGAAAATGATATCATTTATATGAGCATCATCCCCTAGCTCATCAGTTCGAATGCATTAAAACATTGTCTCCATGGCATTCATATCTCATAATTAATCATCCATACCAACCTCTTTTTATTATCTCCATTTCCAACTTATGAATAACTACTATTATTGTAGTCATTCATAATTGGTGAATATGGATGTAGTGGGAATTGAATAGGTGGTTGATTCAACCATTCTTGCATGCTTCCTCTCTTCGATTTGTGCTCTCATTGTAGCCTTATCTCGGGTCACATTGTTTTGGGGTGCAACGAAATATGGTAGGTAGATCGTGCTTCATCAGAAGAATCCTAACTTCAAAAATATTGAACATTAGTACATCAATGAGATCAATAAGCACAATGCAATAATTTGTTTGTTCAAATTACATTATACTAAAAAATTATTACCATCGTCGACCAAGGATTGGGGCTGGAAGATGGACGTCACACTATGTGGTAAAGAAGTTGTCCATTTTCATCTACCAAATGCTTGTGGTATGTTTCCCCTGATAAGACCTTCCGACGTTTTGAACCGGTATTGCAATATTATATGCATATGAACTTATTCTAAATCGTGATCCTACAAATTTGGATACATTTTTATTCAGATTGACATGGATAAAAAAATCAATGAGATAATCAAAACATAAATAAAATAAGTTAAACCATCGAGATGGAAAGGATAACTCCTCAAGAATGGACTTTCAACAATATGGAATGGGCTAAAATTTGAAGAATTGGCCATTTTATCATATAATAGGATTTGCTCCCCAAGATTTCAAAGAAAATTAGCAATAAATTTTCATGTACATATCTAAAATAAATTTTGAGGACCATACCACACTCTGAGTTTGAATATATTTTTGAAACCATTTTTAAGAATAAGGAAACATAAAACATAAATGTATATTATACATTGCAGTCATGTGAATTCATCATAAAATATAATTTGATATGAATATACATTTTGTGTGCAAATAAAAGTTCAAATAATCTTTAAATGAATATCTAAGTATGCTTTATAAACCACAAACGTATCGGTGCAAATATTAACAATAAGCATCGGTGCATTGAAAAATCAACCACATCGTGTTTCTAGATTTTGTTAATAAAACAATTATATGTCTCCAGTGCATCAAACAATATGGATGCAATTCTAAGTACAGAATATTATGTGGTCGCATCCTGGCAGATCTACATAAATGCACTACCCTGCGGCTTAAAAAGTTAAACAAACGGATTTTTTAAAACAATTAAAAAAAAAGAGCGGGAATCAATTTCATAAAGTCATTTAAATACTAAAAAAGCTATTCACTATTTCATTATTTTGCAAAATTCTTGTGAGAGGTTTGCAAGAGAGACATACCTGAGGAACATGACTGAGGAGCATAATACTTTGGAACCACAATATTATTCATATTATAAGAATTTGAAGGGTATGGTGATTCACTCTAACCCTTTTCATAAAAAAATTCAATATTAAGTTGGCATTCAATATTTTCATTATTTTGCCAAATTTACGTAAAAATGATTTGTAAGAGAGATACCTAGGAGCACTGTGGAGCAAAGGAATACTTTGGAACAATAGAAATATTAATAAATCAGTATTTGAAGGGTATGATGATTCACTCAAACCCTACATTGAAAAAATAAAATAAAAAATCATAAAAAAATAGGAAGAGGAAAAGAAGGATTGGGGAAGGAAAGAAGGGGGGAGAATAAGGAAGATGGCGATGGTGGGGATAAGAAATATGGTGGTGGTGATGCCAATAAGCAGTTGTTTTCTACCCCTATGTACAATGACTAGTAAAATCTTCCCTAGCATGAGGTCATCTAGTGATGCATCTTCTCCTTGGATCATTTTGAAAATCTCATCTCTAGTGTCTTGAAATTTACAACTTTGTACTTTTAATGAAAATTGTTTCATTTTTCCCAAGTGTTGTTTCCATCCAGGCTCATAAACCATCTTTTTTTCTCCCTCGTTCAGAGTGGATGGGAATAGCCTTAACTTATAGGGATCTGTCTTGTAACCATGGGTTATATGGATTACTTCAAAGTCAAAGAGGAAGGTATCAAGATATTCGGTGGTCAGCTCATGAAAATGAGGGAGAATGAAGCGATTTAAATTATTTGGTCCTTTTATCTTTCTTTTTTTTATTTCTTGAATTGGAAACTAAAAAACATCAAGATAATATTCTCTCTCTTTTTTCATGATATTTAGAGATGGCAAACTCTCTATATACTCAATTCTTATCTCAAAATGAGGAAAATTTGTAAAGTCTCTTGCAACAAATATTCTTCTCTCCTTAGAAGATTTAATGAATTATTTAATAATATATTTCATATATATTGGGTGTTTGAAAATAGATTGCTTTAAGTAGTCTTCAAACTTTTCTTTCTCTACTTAGAGGTTTTCTAGCAGTGATTGTCCCCAATGGTCACTAGTCTCTAATTTACCTGCACAAAAAATGTAAGTTTTTGGTACCAAGTGTCCTGGATTGTCCCTGTGTCGATGCATGCATTCTAAATTAAGCATCTAAAATGAAGTTAATAACATCACAAAGAAGTATTATCAAGGCAAATGTCACTTTTATCCTAGCAATTTTCTACAATGTTGATTGTTTTCTATTTCTTTTTCAAATCTCAAAGATTATATCCAGTGATTTTTTAGAAACCTTCCTAGCAACGACACTAAAAGTGTTGGGCTACATAATTACAAAAATAAAATACTGAACTCCATATATCATTTTAACTATCAACCAGGGTGGCATACAAACTTCAGAGGTGTTGTGTACTACATGTATAAAACTACAGAGTTCTAATCCACTGAGAAATGAAGTATCCTAAAGTCTTAAATGTCCTAATTTATGATGTTGTAGGAAAGTAAGTAACCAAATATGAGATGATGGAGAGAAACTACCCAACTCCATTCAACATCTTAAAGGAAGGGTTCCTATTATCATATTTTCCTGCAATTTTTTGGAAGTCAAATGGTGTTGATACCATTGCCCATTGAAATGAAGAACATAGGTGAAGATAGTTGGGTTGTTGTTCATAAATTCAAAAGGTGAAACTAAATATAGCATCAAAGATCATATTGAGAAAGAATTACAAATTTTACAACCATGTAGTTAATTACCGACCAAAACTTAAAAAATAATGTAAACAAAAATAGGTGTGCATGCTTCCTTTTAATCTCTAGTTGTTGAAATGTTTTGTAAAGTTGTATTCCTAGTAGGGAAGTTTTTATGGATATATACATGCCAAATAATTAGGAGTAGTCTCAAAACTCCGAGGATAGTGCATGTAGTGGACAATCATACAGTTTCTTTTAAAAATATTGAAGTGTCCAAGTCACACCTGCTATATAAACTTTGCATTGTCATAATGGATGGTTCAACCGGCTGAACCTTTATTTTAATACAACATACTCATTTCTATTTTTAAAGTGTAAACAAAATAGCAAATTAGATTGTAAGCTAACATATTTAAACAAAAGTATGATAAAGTTGAAATGAATAAAAACATAGATAATCTAACTAAACATAAACACATGTGAAATAACCGAATAGAAAATACAAGTAAACTAACTAAATAGAAATGTAGGTAAAATAGAGGGCTCTTTTCCTCGATCTCCCCTTGATTCGGCCCTACCCAAGGGAGCTCTATAACCCTCTCAAGAAGTCTTTAAACAAAATTGCACTAAAACCTTTATTTAACAATATACAAAAATTACATAGATAATGGTGGCGATGAAACTTTTTTCTTAGCTAATCAATTCAAACTATTTCATAACCTAAAGGGGAAAAAGGTTAAGGGCCCTATCTATTCCAATCAAATCTCTATCTCCTAGGAAGTTTTCTACCTACTACACTCCCACTCGGGCATAGTTGATCTTAGGGGATTATTTCTTGTCTAATCTAACTAGATTTTATCTAAAATACAGTTAATATTTGCGATTTGAACTCCCCTTGCATTTAGTGGATTTATTATGAGTTGGATAACCTACCTAGTTAACCTCTTGAGTTGAGGTGATATGATCCCATAATTTGTTCCCTCTGATTTATTATTAGAATGATCTTGCAACTTTAGAGGAGGAATAATTACATAAGGTTCAAGTCTCTTCATGGTGTGAAACACTCAAGATCAATTCCAAGATTTATATATCAAACTTTGTAACAAACTTATGTTTCCAACCAAAAATAGTGCATATGAATTTAATAACTATAATAAGCTTTGAAAAACTAAGAAACCATGCATTCATCATGGTCTTCTAAAATTAATCCAAATACATCCATTTAAACAACATATATCAAACAATATCTACAATGGTCATTAAGTAAAGTTTTGGACATTGTCTTAGGTATCTGAGGCTACTTAAGCAATGGTTCTTAACAAAAATACATATGAAATGAATGAGCAACATATGACAATCATGGGGTTCATCAGTATCTCCAACCTTGGTTCTCACCTCAAGTAATCCATATATAGCGTCAAGCAAGCTCCTCGACCTTGGTAATAAAAATGGATGGCTCCTTGTTGAATTTGGATTTTCAAGTGCCACTCTAACCATAATGTCAATACTAAGCAAGAAGGTGAGCATCTTCGCATGTGTATACTTTATGTTGATAACCTTATACTAATTGGTAGCAACCCCAAACTTCTAACCCATGTGAAATACATCCTTAATAAGAAATTTTAAATGGCATGCTTAAGACGCTTGCATTATTTTCTTGGCCTTTGAGTTTGTAAGGTAGTTAGAAAGGTAGTGGG
>SNQJ01S0242916.1:0-13367 GCA_010110895.2 Picea sitchensis
AAAGGGCTCGGCCTTGGGGACATTACAGCATGATCATCACCTCGAAGAACCTCAGTTGCCCGTCGCTCAATCAGGTGCCTACCTTTCTTTTGGCCGCACTTTCCATATTCCCCTGGGTTGTGATCGTGAGCCTAATTCCCAGGTGTTTTGGGATTTCGTGTTTCACGAGTTTGCATTGTATTCCATGTTGAAATATCTGAGTCGTGAAATCATGATCGCTCGGATCAGGTTACATGTGTCTCTTTGCATCAGATGGCCCAGATCATATCAACATTTCAGGACCTTGGACCATCGATACTTCTCACCTCGGCCTTCCCGAAAATACTTTCTCCGCGGTTCGGATCTTGTGCCATGTATCCTTCCCAGGATCGACGGCTAGGATGGCCTCTTGATTTCATAACTGTGTATGATGCTATACGTCGTGTAACTCTACATTTTCGATCGCCCGATGGTTGTTGATCCGATCTGCCTGATGGATCTCCGTCGCTGAAAGATTATCTTTCTTGCTCTCTTGATTTGAGTCCATATCAGACCACTCTAAGTGTTGCACTTTATGCTAATGACTGCGGCCTATGTAAATAAATTATTGGGTGGTTGGTTGAAGGCTCGGGAAAGAAAAAGGATCAGTGACAGAGATAAGGAGAGAAGTGGTCAACCTTAGAGAAAACATAAAATCTTAGGGCTGATATTTCTTAGGCAACCAATCAATGAAAAATAGGTCTATCAGACGGGTGAAGACAAACAATAGAAAATTACAAGCTAAGAGGAAAAACCTATGATAGGGTCTAGAAAAGGAGGAAAAATAGGAAAAATTACATACATAGGTAGAAACCACAACTCACAATAATTTGATAAGTTTATGTGTAACACTTGGAAGCTCACAAGGAGCATGCCATCCCCTATGGAGCCATGTGTTATCACATATTGTTGTCAAGGGAAGCAAGTCGTCCAAGTCCATGGTCTTCGCAAGAAACGTCCAAACGCAACATTCAAAAGAAACCCGTTTCAGGCCTGAAATACAAGCAGCGGGCAGGTTCATGTTTCAGCATCAGAGATCCCAAGAGCAGTTCAGATCAGCGGCTCTCAGACAATTAGAGTTTAAAAATTGCATGAGGATTAATGGCTAGGAAGAAGCCCCAGATTTTCATATCAAGCACCATGCGTCCTCATCCAGCGGACGGTCATGATTTACTTTGGGAATCCAGGCTTCGGGAGTTTTAGCTTCTCCACTCCGGATTTCATCTAGAGTGTTTTCTCCCGGAGTTAAAGATCAAGCACCACGCGTCCTTCTCCATCAGACAGTCATGATTTACTTCGGGAATATGGGCTTCGGGAGTTTCAGATTCCCCGCTCTCGTTTTCCTATAAAGTAGTTTCTCCCAGAGTCCACAAATCTCTGTCGCGTGTCCTCCTCAGATCAACGATCATGGTTCGCTTACAAGCTTCAACACTCATTTCAGTTCGTCATGTCACCTGGGCCTATACTAACTCTAATATTTATACCAGTTCTACATATCCACAGTGCCGAAGACACTTGGCACCCATTAGTTCAGACGCATTGCATCCATCTAGCGTTGACACATGGAACTCATTTGAAGCATTTTTTGGCATGTCATCTGCCTAATTTCGAGTGAAACGTGTCACCCCTCCATCCACGACATGTCAGCATAGTGACGTCAGGTCACCACATTAGCTTCAGGAGATCCTCCTCTGAGAAGTGTTCTTTTTCAGCGCCAAAATTAGCGCCATCTCTAAGCATGATTAGAAGGATTCTATAGTTAAAAGACAGATAATCTTTTGTGGGGGTGCTAAAATAATAGGTGCGCCCAGATCAAAGGTCATACTTCATTGGGGGGACACAACATGCTCGAGCAATAAAATTCTTGAGCGGTCCCGCAATTGAAACCATGGTGTGGAAAAAGAGAAACGTGGCAGAAGGTGGTGGATTGCGGGCTCAAAAGTGGTGTGGGTCCAAACTGCCTTTGACATCCCTGCAATAACATGCTTATATAATGTCAAATCCAAGAGTAGTGTGTGGCGCCCCCCTAGGCGTTGAGCCTCATCCCGATCCCAAGGAAAAGAGTAGTTAATGAAAAAGGAGTGGTGGTTGAAACCTCGAATCACTCCGTAAATAGAAGGCATGGAGGGTCTGGATGTGGAGGGAGAACTATCTGCCCGAAGTATTACGATGGACGGTTTTTCCTGCAGGCCCATATTGGTTTGAGCTTGTGTCTGACAGGAGAACACACGCACAGTCCGACGAAAGGATGCGCAAAGGAAATCTTTGAATGAGATGTCCAGGTCACACTCCTAGAAGTTTTAGACTCATCTGCTTATAAATAGATTAGTTTAATATTTTGAAAGGTGTGTTTTCAGAGGCTAGAGAGTCGAGAGAGTTTTAGGAGCGGGGCTCTATATATTTTTAGTTTGTATGCCTAAGGGCTTGGATTGTAAATATTATGTTATTGAATATTCCTTTGAAATATTTTTATCATATCGTCTTCTTAGTTTACACATTGTTTTGTTTCTTCTTGTCTGGATGTAATCTCCCTGATTTATGGATTCCTGAGGCGATGGAGGATCTGTTGTGATCATGCCCATCTTTCATGGTTCATCAGATATTTTCTTTTTTTCTTCTTGTCTGGATGTAATATCTCTGATTTATGGATTCCTGAGGCGATGGAGGATCTGTTTTCATCATGCCCATCTTTCATGGTTCATCAGATATTTTATGTTTTTCTTGTCTGGATGTAATCTCTCTGATCTATGGATTCCTGAGGCGGTAGAGGATCTGTTGTCATCTTGCCCATTTTTCATGGTTCCAGGGATGATTTTAAGGATGGAAATTTATTTTAAAATGTAGAAACCTTGGCGAATATTACTAATCCTTCATATGCCAACTATAAAATGTTTGATGATATTTTTGTAAAAATATTCAAATTTCTAAGGATTTTGTATAGTTTGTATAAAATTTTGGCGATTTTTAAGGTAAAATAATTTTATCCTATAGAATTTGGGCGAATCATTTTTAGAATAGCGAATCATTTTTTGGGAAAAACCATGGAAAATTAGCCCATGAGCGAAATTTAACCCCTAAAATCATCCATGCATGGTTCATCACTCATATGCTTGTTTTTTTTCTTCTTGTTTGGATGGAGCATCTCTAATCTATGGATTCTTGAGGCGGTAGATGATTCATTTTCATGTTGCCCATTTTTCATGGTTCATCACTCAGACGCTTGTTGTTTTTCTTCTTTTCTGTATGTAACATCTCTCTGATCTATGGATTCCTGAGGCGATAGAGGATTTGCTATCAACTTGACCATTTTTCATGGTTAATCACTTAGACACATTCTATCTTTATTCTTCCCATCACCACTTAAATCCTTTTGTCTGATATGTAGTTTAAATGCCTTCATTATTTACAATACTTATGAATCCATAGCCCAACAGTCCCAACTGATTTGTAGTTACTTCTATTATATTTTCCTCTCCTTGTAGTCTTACTGATCCACCTACTCAAACCATTTTAATCCATTTACCCTTTTTGATGGGTATTGGGCTTATCCTCTTGCAGTCGGAGGGTTAATCTCAGTGCTTATCCTCTTGACTTTCTAGGGTGACCACCTAGTACAGATAAAAAAATATTCAAATACAGTTCCCTAATTAGATTCACTCATAGTTTATGGTGACCCATCAATAAGAAGCACCTGTAACGACAGATATGGGCACAAAACCATTAGTAGTTCTTGTAGCATAGTAAGCATAGGCATCATGGGCAGAGGATTCAAAAACAAAGGTCAATTAGCTTGGTTCCTCTAGCTGAGTAATTGGCTTTGTTCCAAAGATGATCAGTTGAATGTTGTCACTCTGTTTTGTGATGTAGGAGCATCGCTCCACCCCAACAATGTGCCAGCTAGACAACACATCAAAGTGCGCATTCAAGGAGGGCAGAGGCGCCAACCCTCTCATCTTTCCCTCATTTTCAAATTTTAAAATTGTAATTAAATGTTTGTAAGGTTGGAAGAGCCAAGTCGATGTATTTGAGAAGATAAGGAGATAGGGTCTCCTATAATGGATGACAAGCTGATAATATCTAGATCTGATCTAGACTAGACAACCATTGAATGTAATTCATTGTAATTTAATGAGAGTAGGTAGCTTGAAGGGAAAGGCTCAAGGAGCCCCTCTTTTGTAAAAGATATTTGTATATAGATTCATTAGATTAGATTAGAGGACATGTTAGAGAGAGAGAGAAGGAGAGAGTTGAGACTCAGTTGCAGTCCGAGCTTTGGTACACATTGTAATCAGACATTCTGAGATTAATACAAAGGCAGTTTTTCCTGCATATGTGTTCCTATGTGTTTATGTGTATTTGGTGAATGTCATCTGTGTGTTCATTTTATGTTGTAGATGTATGTGATAGGTTCCCATCTACAGGGATATATAGATTTTCCTACCTGTTAAAGGTTTGTTTATTTCAGTCTGGGTTCTTTGTGGCTAAATGCAAGGAGTGCATGACAGAGTGTTGAGGACTCTGTGAGCTAGTGCAAAGAGTGAGCATCTTTATCTCTGGTTGAGTTCAGAGGAGAACGTGCCAGGAGGGCGCACCGGAGGAATCATAAACTCAAGGGAGAAGCCTCAAGGTTACTGAACAACTTGGAGGAGAGACTGTGCAGAGGAAGGCACAAAGAGACAGAATTGTTGAAGATTATGTAGAGCTCTGCCAGGAGGGCATCGAGAAGGTGCAAGGAGTGCACAAGAGAACTCTGTTTTGAGTTCAAACAAAAGAGAAGTGTCAAGGAGAGACACTCATAGAGTTATCGAATACTCTGTAAGATCAGGAAGGAGTGCTTGAGCATAAGTTACCAAGAGGGCACTTGTATCCCTTCGAGGAGAAGAAGGGACAAAGACCTTTGAGGTTCGAGTAGTTGAATCTCAGGAAGGAAACAGAGATGTTGAAAACTCTGGAGGAAGACCTATGCAAGGAGTGCACCAGGCCAACACTAGGATGAAGTGTTGAAAACAACTAGTTGAAGTTCGGCTAAGCACAAGGAGTGTGCATAGGGAAGAATTGTTTCAAGTTCGAAAGCTCAAGAGGTCGAGTGCAGAACGTGCCCGGTGGGCACTAGAAGTATTTTGGAAGACACAGAAGGGTCGAGTCCCTTAGAGACTCAGAAAGTTGAAATCTCAAGAGGAATAGTTTCATTGTGCATATAATCTTTGTAACAAGTGCAGAAGGCCGAGAGAAATTCAATTAAGTGGACTGAGAGTCAAGTGCAAGGAGTGCATAGGAGAGGACTTATTCAAAGTCCCAAATCTCATGAGGAGAAGCGCAAGTGAGACCCAATTCATCAGGCTCACAGGAGAAGAATAAAAGGCCACAGCCTTTGAAACATTGGAAATATTCCAAGTCGGGAGAAAGAAAAATCTCAAGAGGAGGAGCAACAACTACCATCAGATCAACTGTCGAGGAGGAAATCTGGACCATTGAATCTCACGTCTTGACACATAGGAGGAGCGCATAGAGGAGGACAGATTTTAGCCCTTGGATCTGAGCACGTGGACCAACAGTTGTTGGATCCAGAGGTAAGTGCACGAGGCTTAACCCCTTCTAAGTGCATAGGAGAATACTCGAAGAGTCAGGAGACGAAACAATCCTGACCATCAATCAGGAAGGGACACATGGCAAGAGATCATCATTTCACTAACTCGCAAATCAGGGAAGTCAAAGGGCAGAGTCGTGAGAACCCGCGAGGTGCGACATCACGAGTTGATCTGAGCCGTTGGATCAAGGAGGGATTTGGACCATAGATCTGGTCCCAAAAAGTTCACAAGATCGGGAATCGGGAGAAGGGAGGCGAGCGGTGCTCCAACTTCACGAAACGCGAAGTCCTAATATGCGAAGGGGAGATCAGGACCGTTGGATCGCAGGGACCATGGACCATTGATCTAGTGATCAGAACTCGCTAGTTCATGTTTCGGAAGGACAAGAAAGCAAACTTAGCGAGACATGAAGCCGCAAAGTGTGAAATCATGAAGTGCTTGAGAGTTGGGCCTGTGTGGTCACCGCCGATGATCGCATGAGGGAGAGCTTGCGCTCAATGATAATTCACACTGGTTGGAGTTCATAAGGATCTGTGGATATGTATTGGAGATTCCAGTGGGGAATTGAAGAGCTTCTCCATCTCAAAGAGAGAAGAACGATCCAGTGACCGGGAGGTTGGCAGACCCCACAGAGGTAGGGGGGGTTGTGTCACAGTGGTATCAGAGCCACTTTCTGTCTGTAGACAACAGGCAGAGGGAGGCAGAAGATAATGAGATATTCTGATACCGTCAGAGTGGTATCAAAGCCAATTTATGTCTGTAGACAACATGAAGAGGGAGGCAAAACAGAAGGAGATAGTATGATACCGTCAGAGTGGTATCAGAGCGGAATTTTTTGTCTGTAGATTTCAAGCGAAGGAGAAGATGGATATGTTCTCAGTTGTAGAGTGAACATCAGACTTGCCAGGAGGGAAGGCGAAGGTAGAAAAAAAATATGGCTACTGAAGGCTGAAAGCGTGGTCAAGGCAAGGACCAACAATAGGAAAGCAAGGCAGAGATGGATAAAGAAATCTAGGAAGTAAGAGAAAGAATGGAGAATATTGCATTTAAAATGTAGAAGGATGTAAAAGTGAATTAGGTGTATGAGTGGCCCATGAAGAAGAAGGTGAAGTGGTTGGTTAAGAGATTGTTGTCCAGAAGACATCGGCTGTTGTTAAAGAGGTGGTTGAGGTATGTTGAAAGCCTCATAAGTGAAGAGGAAGTGGTTCATATATGTGAGCCAGAATATGGGAAGAGTCTCAGTGATGATGAGGAGAAGAGATCAAAGATGGGTCTCAAAAACTGCTAGGTGGGAAGTGAAGAAAGTTTAGGTTTCCAGGTGGGCAATGAGATGGGATCAGTGGATGATCTCATAGACTGCCAGGTGAGTAGTGATGAAAGTTCAAGTTTCCAAGTGGGCAAGGGAAGTGAAGAGAGACTCTCTAGAAGTCTCAGGAGCTTAGGGGTGAGTTCATATCAACAAGGATTGTTGACAGAGGAGGATCAGAGGAACATTATGATCATTGGGGGAATTCAAATATTCCTACCAAGGATCCCAGTTAAGGCTAGAGCATGTGTTGCAGATGCAACAACAGAATAAGGACAACCAACGATGATTGTCGTAGAGGAGGAGAAGGAGAATATATTGATGTCTTCCCCCATAGAAGAGGAAGAGCATGCAGTTAATATGCTCACTCCATGGGAGAAGGAGTTGGATATGCTGGAGGATTGGTTGAACAATCTAAATCCAGTCGATGATTTCCACGAGCAGACAATCATGCAGATTGTAGGAAAAGAGAATTCGACAAAATTTCTCAGAAATTTTAGCCAGGAAGCTGAACAGATGATGACTGTAGCAGAAGAGGGAGCAAAATTCTAGTTTGGGGAGCAGTTGGAGGAAGCTAGAAATATGCCAGTGCAAGGAGAACTCGCAGAAGCAAATCTGTGAGAGGAAGAGGTTGAGAAGTAGCTCAGTAATGAGACTACATAACTGGAGTTTGTAGCAGGGTGGCAATCTAAGGCCACAAGAGATGGAGAAAATCACAAGGGGTATAAGGTTGATCTACAAATTGACAAGGAGAGAGTGCAGTAGAGAAGACTGCATAAAAAGAGATATCCAACAAAGTAGTTGGAAGAGGTGATTGAGGAGATAAGGAGGCTGATGTTGAGGTCAATAGGAGCAGTCAGCAAAGGGAAGCTGAATAGAGGAGAGCCTACCATAATAGCAACGAAGAAGTAGCAGCAGCAACAACAACAACCAAGCAATGGAGCAGATGGACATCTTCGGAAGAGAGTTTGGGATCCAAGAGGATTTCAACAAAGATGGGAAGCTCATGAGCAGAAGCTCATGAATTTTTAACAGCAGTGGAGTATGATGCAGGAGAATCAATCCACCCCAGCAACGCGCTAGATAGACAACACATCAAAGCACGCAGTCAAGGAGGGGAGAGGTGCCAACCCTCTCATTGTTCTCTCATTTTCAAATTTTAAAATTGTAATTAAATGTTTGTAAGGATGGAAGAGCCATGTTGATGTCTTTGAGCAGATAAGGAGATAGGGTCTCCTTTAATGGATGACAGGATGATAAGATCTAGATCCGATCTAGACTAGACGACAATTGAATGTAATTCATTCTAATTTAATGAGAGTAGGTAGCTTGGAGGGAAAGGCTCAAGGAGCCCCTCTTTTGTAAAAGATATTTGTATCTAGATTCATTAGATTAGATTATAGGACATGTTAGAGAGAGAGATAAGAAGAGAGATGAGACTCAGTTGTAGTCCGAGCTTTGGTACACATTGTAATCGAACATTCTGAGATTAATACAAAGGAAATTTTTCTTGCATGTGTGTTCCTATGTGTTTATGTGTATTTGGTGAATGTCATCTGTGTGTTCATTTTATGCTGTAGATGTATGTGATAGGTTCCCATCTACAGGGATAGATATATTTTCCTGCCTGTTCAAGGGTTGTTTATTTCAATCTGATTTCTTTGTGGCTAAATGCAAGGAGTGCATGATAGAGTGTTGAGGACTCTATGAGCCAGTGCAAAGAGTGTGCATCTGAATCTATGGTCGAGTTAAGAGGAGAATGTGTCAGGAGGGTGCACCAGAGGAATCATAAACTCAAGGGAGAATCCTCAAGGTTATTGAACACCTTGGAGGAGAGACTGTGTAGAGGAAGGCATAGAGAGATAGAATTACTGAAGTTTCTGTAGAGCTCTGCCAGGAGGGCATAGAGCAGGTACAAGGAGTGCACAAGAGAGCTCTGTTTTGATTTCAGACAGAAGAGAAGTGTCAAGGAGAGACACTAACAGAGTTACTGAATACTCTGTAAGCTCAGTAAGGAGTGCTTGAGCATACATTGCCAAGAGGGAACTTATATCCCTTCAAGGAGCAGAAGGGACAAAGACATTTGTGGTTCGAGTGGTTGAATATTAGGAAAGAAGAAGAGTTTTTGAACACTCTGGAGGAAGACCTGTGCAAGGAGTGCACCGGGCCAACACTCGGACAAAGTGTTGAAAACAACCAGTTGAAGGTCGGCTAAGCACGAGTGTGTAGAGGGGCAAACTATTTCAAGTTCAAAAGATTAAGAGGTTGAGTGCAGAACGTGCCAGGTGGGCACTAGAAGTCTTTTGGAAGACACAGAAGGGTTGAGTCCCTTAGAGACTTAGAAAGTTGAAAGCTCAGGAGGAATAGTGTCATTGTGCATAGAATATCTGCAAGGAGTGCATAAGGCCGAGAGAAGTTCAATTAAGTGGGTTGAGAGTCAAGCACAAGGAGTGCATAGGAGATGACTTATTCCAAGTCCCAAAGCTCGGGAGGAGAAGCACAGGTGAGACCCAAGTCATCGGGCTCACAAGAGAAGAATCAAAGGCCACAACCTTTGAAACATTGGAAATCTTCCAAGTCAGGAGAAAGCGAAAGCTCAGGAGGAGGAGCAACAACTACCGTCAGATCAGCTGTCGAGGAGGAAATCTAGACCATTGAATCTCACATCGAGACACATAGGAGGAGCATGCAGAGGAGGACAAATTTCATCCATTGGATCTAAGTGTGTGGACCAACAACCGTTGGATCCAGAGGTAAGTGCACGAGGCTTAACCCCTTCTAAGTGAACAAGAGAATACCCGAAGAGTCAGGAGATGCAACAATCCTAACTGTCCATCGAGAAGGGACACATGGAAAGAGATCAACATTTCGTTGACTTGCAACTTGGAGAAGTCAAAGGGTAGAGTCATGAGAACCCGCGAGGTGCGAACTTGCGAGTTGATCCGAGCCATTGGATCTAGGAGGGATCTGGACCGTAGATCTGGTGCTGGAAAGTTCGCAAGATCGAGAATCAGGAGAAGGGAGGTGAGCGGTCCTCCAACTTCCTGAAACGTGAAGTCCCGATACCCGAAGGGGAGATCAGGACCGTTGGATCGTGGGGACCATGGACTGTTGATCTAGCGAGCGGAACTCGCTAGTTCGGGTTTCAGAAGGACGAGCAAGAAAAATTCACGAGATGTGAAGCCGCAAAGTGAGAAATCACGAAGCGCTTGAGAGTTGGGCCTATGGTCACCGCCGGTGATCGCATGGGGGAGAGCTCGCGCTCAATGTTAATTCGCACGGGGCAGATTTCATAAGGACCTATGGATTTGTATTGAAGATTCAAGTTGCTCCAGCTCGAAGAGAGAAGAACTATCTAGTGACCGGGAGGTCGACATACCCCGCTAAGGTAGGGGGGGGCTACGTCATTTTGTTTTTGTTCGTAGAACGTCTATGGCCATCAAGTTGCATATGAATCTGGGGGGAGATGACCATGAATTGGAAGGGGAAGGGCAGCCAGTACAACCCATTATCCTTTCTCTCTATCTCTCGCCCATGTCTTCCTGCATAAATGTACTTATCCCAAAAGGCTCAAGTTACTGGGAAGACCAGTCATCATTGAAGGAAGCTCAGTGAAACCTCATTCAACATAATAAATTTCCAAACACGAAAGTCCATCTGGCAAAGAAGAAAACGAAGAATTGGAGTATTACGAGCCCAAAGTAGGGGATCTTGTTATTGGGGTTGTTGTGTCCGGTAATGCGAATAGACTTGAGATTAATATTGGGTCAGTCGGCCTCGCCAGGATGTATTTGAATGAAGTTCTTCCCAATAACCACTCCCAGATGGACCAAATTTTGTGTGAATTTCCCACTGATAGTTATACAGGAGCGAACTCTATTGTTGCTTTCCTCTTGTTGTCACTATAACTTCCAGGAGCAATAGTCCATTTCTTCATTTCTTGTACCATGTTTTAGAGCATACTGTAATATCTCATTCCTTTTTATATGGGATATAAATCTGCTCTTATATGTGTTTTGTTTGTGTATATGCTTTGCAGAAGAAGGACGACCAAGGAGTGTTGCGATGGCAGAGAATGACTGTTTATCCGACATAGACTAAATTGACACATGCAAGAGTTCCATACCCTCCAGTAGCATTTCAAGGTACAACAACTAAGGAGGATAGGAAACTCTTGTTTAAGAACAAGATCTCTTGTTTCAAAACTGAACTTATTCTTTCAATATTCTTAACACTGATCATCGATGTATCAGGTTCGCCTTCCTGGGTTTATGACCCATAACCAACGGTTGCTGAAAATCCATATCTTGTGTCAGTAGACTCCATTGTTGCAATTATTCTATAGCTTTAGTTTAGGGCGAGAGTTCGCTTCCTCGCCCTCCCCAGTCCACTTCTTTCTCCTCTTTGTTCACAACAGGGGTGCCCGCTTTGCTTTCCCACTTATCGAAAGGCCTGCCCACATGTTTGGGTTCGTTCAAACCCCGACTACTAACGAAGGCGGATTGCTAGGGGTGCATGCCATTGATTTTGGTCAGCAACCGACCTTATTTGAGAATTCATTATAGAAGACAGATATTTTATGGGGTAAAAAGGGGTGTCGCTCTACTGGTCCTCACCTTAATCTGATCGACTGAGGACCCAACTCTCTCTTGCTTTTGTAGTATTAGATCCACTACTATGTCAAAGCAGTCCATTGCAGCTGCTTGAGTAATCTTAATCTTGAGCCTTCTTGTGAAGGCATTGTTGTTGCTGATTAATCTGAATGTTGAGCCTTCTTGTGAAGGCAGTGTTGTATAGGTGATGGTGAAGGTAGCCTGCACAGTGGTGTAGGAAGTGGAGACGGAGGCAAGGAACAATGGTGCAGACTCAAGATCGAAAGACCATCTTATGAAGCGGCAATGTCTAGGTGGTGGAGGGAAGGAACAGTGGTGTCGGTTGAAGCTTGAAAGGCCATCTTATGAAGCTTGAAAGACCATCTTATGAAGCGGCGATGTCTAGGTGGTGGAGCTACAATGGCCGCATTTGTCAGAATAGACCCTGACATTCAAATGCAGTATTAATGCAGTGTTAATGCAGGTGTTAATGTGCACTGACAAAGAAGGTTGCAGTATTAATGCAGTGTTTATGCTAGTGTTAATGTGCACTGACAAAGAAGGTTGAAACTTAGGATATAATGAAGACATTGCATCACCTTGATTGTAAGATGAATGAAAAATAAACATGTAAAATAAACGATTTTTTAGGAACAAACACAGTGGGAAGACCGAAGTTTGCAATAAGACTTCAAATGTATTGTCCAATGAGATCACGGAGATTAATTTTTTTATTATATAAAAAATATATATATAAAGTTTACAATGTAGAACATTAGAATAAATTTAACAAAAATTTATAGTCAACTACATAACTAATATCAAGTCAACGTTCAAACGATAGAATCCTGACCTTTGGCAGGGACTAATAAGAGAATACAAAGCAAAACAAAAAATTGAATTAAAAAATTATAAAAAATAATAAATTAAAATAGAAAATAAAATAAAAGAAAAAGAACATAAAAAGCAAAGGACAGGAAGGCATAGGTTTGTGGGATATCAATTTGTGACACGAACTGATGGGATCTAGTGAGTTCGTTCAGAACACAACGTAAAGTCCCCTATCTATAGGTATATAAGGAGTTGTTTTACATGTAATACATTTAGCATGCTACATGCAATACATATAGCATGCTATATGTATTACATGTTACATGTAATACATATATAACATGTAATACATATAACATGCTATGTGTAGCATGTTATATGTATTAATATATAGCATGTTATATGTATTACATGTAATATGAATACTAAGTTAAATTAGCTAACTTCAATGAAGGGATGTACATATTAATTTTATGGTGAAAATAAGTAAAGGAAGATAAAAAATGAAAAGAAATATTCAATTAGATTGAATAATATTAGAGAAGAGAAATATATATATTTATATATATATATATATAAATATATATAAAGGATGATAAAAAAAATTAAGTTAAATTGAATAATATTAGAAAAGAAAAATATATATAAAAAAATAACGAGAAGGAAAAAAAATGATGAAAAAAAATTAAAAATTAATAAAAAGAGATTTAAGAAGAAAATAATTAAATTTAAATATTTTATCGTTTAAAAATAATTATAATAAGTGGACAAGGCTGGTCGAGTTTAAAGCCATTTTCTTTATTAAAAGTATTCCCGAGATTTTTCATCTCAACCATTGTTTTATTTTAAATACGTGGTGATTTTTTCTTCGTGCATGTTTTTAAAACCTATAAAATTACCACTAAACACCTAAGTTAGCGAAGGGAAGTTTTTAAAATTAACCTTGTCGATAAAATAATACAAGTTCTCTAAAACAGTGACCTAACATCAAACTTGTCACATGCATAAATGCAATCCATGGATTGACCAAGT